>CBVK0100543918.1:0-17213 GCA_900067695.1 Picea abies | reverse complement strand
GGAGATTATTGTAACAGAGCACTGCTCGATTGGAGGTTGCCCCCTCGAAGAGGCCTATGAACATTGCATTCTGAATCAAAGTGTTATTTCTATTGCTATTTCGTATATCATTTCTGTGTATTGTGAAGATTATGCTGTATATTTTACTGTTATTCTACCATTTCTAACATTTCATTTCTGTTCTGCATATGTTATATATCTGGTATCTTGCATAATGAAGTCATGTATGCTCTTGAACTGTATTTTGATGGATATTTCCAATCACATAAAGGACATTGTGCCAATCACTTGCATTGAGTTTGAGAAAGGATTAAAGTACCTGGTTTTTTGTATCTGAAACCAAACAAATACCATTTTGAGGGTTGGTTGTGGTTGTACAAGAAGATTGAAACTAAAATTTCAGTTTGGGGAAATAGGTGTTTATCTTGAGGTGGTCGTCTTGTGATAATCAAATTTGTGCTTGAGAGCATACCACTATATTGGACATTTATTTCCAAGGTATCGACGAGAATCCTTACAAAAATAAGGAAGAAATGTTTTGGGTTCCTATGATCAAGTAAAAAATTGGTTGAATGTATTACTTTGGTAAAATGGTCCACTCTTTCTCTCCCTAAAAAACTTGGGGATGGGGTCTCAAAAATATTTACAGATTCAGTAAATCCCCAACAACAAAAAATATCTGGCATCTAGTTTATAATGATTCTCTATGGGGGAAGGTAATGAAATTGAAATATATGTGATGCCATACTATGGAGGATTGGTTCCAAACTAAATAAAAGAATTCAAATTGTTGTTTGATTATTTGGAAAATATTTGTGGATGTTTCCCCACAAGTTGCTAAGTGGTTAGCTTGGAGGATTGATAATGGCAAGAAAGTATGGATAAGTGAAGACACGTGGATCGAAGTCATAGGAAACCATGTGTTATATAATGAGATCTTAAATAGTTTACATGAAAAAGATATCTTTTGTTTAAGTGATGTCATGAACGAGATAGAAATTCTCTCTGAAGCCAAGGTTGGTTGACGGATGTTGATTTACAGTTGGTTGGTCCTCAGAAAAAAGAATGGAGGAACTTCATAAAGCTACTAGTTCTATGTGCAATTAATTTTATCAAATTAAGAAGATAAGTTAGTATGGTCTAGGAATATGGGGAATGGAGATTTCAACACAAAACTGGTTTATGAAGCATGTATGGAGGAGGATCGACAAGTAGAGGAAAAATGATGGTGGGCCTTGATATGGAAATTGTGAAGCTCATTGAAGGTCTATAACATTGTTTGGCTTTCTCTCTCGAACAAGCTTCTGACATGGGACAACAATTTTAAAAGAGGATGGGTCAGCCTGAACATGTGTTATATATGTAAATTAGATGAAGAGTCAATTTATCATCTATTTGTTACTTGTCCTTTTTTTAAGGAGGTATGGAAAGAGATATCCTCAAGAGTGATCTTAAATATTTCTTGGAATAATTCTTCTTTAGAAGGATGTATACAGGACTGGATGAGGAATGTTCCTTCTGTCGAGCGAAAATCACTTCCCTGTCATCTCATTTATAATTTTTCATGGACTCGCAACCGATCAATATTCTAGGACATTATCATGCATGTCCAGGTGGTTACTCATTTGGTATTAAAGTCCTTCATGGATTTCAAGGCTTGTCCAAAGAAAAAGAGAAAGAAATCAATTGTGAAGTTGGACTTCAATATGTCTACTCCGTGGGGGTTCTTTGACAAAGCCAATCAAGGACATCCATCAAAATTATGCAGTGGGCAGAGGATCCAACAAGGTAGAATTTGTTGTTTTTTGGTTTTTATTTCTTTAGTCAATCAAATGGGTTGTCGAAGATTACAAGTAATGGATGACTCTAAACTTGTTATTTATTAGACTAACGATAAGATTCGAGTGGATAATTTAGAACTATGGCCCACAAAAAGAGCATGTGGAGAGCTAAAAGGAATGTTCGAATGAATATCCTTTGCTCATATCATTTGTGAAATGAATGTGTTAGTTGACGAGATTTCAAAGAAAAGACTCCTCCTTCATGACGAGGCCTATGTTGAAGAAGAATTCAATGAAGGATTTCTACTCTTGGACATGGAAGTTCGGTACCCTTAGTCATCATTTTCTTTTGTTTCTTGATCTTGTTTGATTATGATTTTGTGAACATAGGTTATAGATGACGTTAAAGCTTCTCAGTTGGATCTAAATAAAAATAAAAAGGTCAAGAATGTATGAGGAACATAATATTGTCCTTTTTGGTTGTAAATATTAGGTAGTTAAAATTCCTTTTTGAAGGATATTGGGACAACTCTTTTGTCTAGGTGTGTCATGTAACATTATGTAACATGTATATTTCTCTATGAATATAATGATTTTTTCCTTGGGGAAAAAAAAACAAGGGGTAATTAGTGGTACTTCAAGATACTTAGGGGTAAGAAGTTGTGGTTCCACACCCCCCAAAAAATTATGATTTAGTGTTAATTATGGGTTAATTATGCATCAATTAACCACCATTTACCCCTAATTAAGGGTAATCAGTTGCCCTAAATTAAGGGCTTAATTAACGGTAAGTCGTGATATTTAGGGGTAACTGGGAGTTAATTAGTGGTAATTAATGCCCAATTAGGAGTAATTAGGGGTTAATTGGTGGTAATTAGGGTAATCATGGGTTAATTAGGGGTAACTAGGAATTAATTAATCCTGCTAGAGGTGGGGTAGGGGGAATTATTTATTTTTCCCCTAATCATATCTCTCCCTCAAAGTTAGAATTATTCCTACAACAAATAATTTTAATGAACTCATGGCACTCAAACTAGTTCTTATGATGGCTCGGGAAAGAGGAGTTACACAAATTCAATTTTTTGGAAACTCGCTTATAGTCATTCAATGGATGAAAGGAGACTTCACATTGAAAATTTCACACTAGAACCACTATTTCTTGACATAAAGAATATGCAATCATCCTTCACTCATCTCTTTTTTTATCATGTCTATACGGACAAAAACACATAAGTAGACAGGCTTTCAAAAGAAGGACTGGAGCTACAAGAGGGAACTTGGGAAATCCTTGAATCCACTCAGGTACAATATTCTTCTTATTTTCATGAACCCTGGTTTTAATTTCTTCACTTTATCAGAGATTATGGAACAATGATATGTAAAACTCCTTTTTTCTAAATCTTGTTGGGAAGACTATATGTATATTTATGAGGAATATTGGAGCTAGAAAGTTTTTTTTAAGTTTCCATGTAAAGAGTACAATATAGTGCTAGAAGCAAGAAAAAGTTTTGAACTCTATGCAAATGAGCAAGTCTTGCTCGCATATACTCAAACACTTCAAGAATTTGATGAATATTGGTTAGGTCTTTTTGTATTTGGCCTCATGAGGAAGCCTGGAAAACTCCTTAGTTTCTGTTGTTGTAATTTTGTCTTTTTTAGTAAAATTACTTGACTTTTTTTCCTTGGAAAAAAATAAGGGATTAATTAAGTGTGATATATGGTTAATTAACAGTTATTCAAGGTGTTTAGAGGTTAATTGGTGGTAATTAGTGGTCAATTAGGGGTAATTGGAGGTTAAATAGGGGCTAATTACTAGTAATTCAAGGTAATTAGGGGTTTTCATAGTCATTGGGGGTTAATTCAGGTTCAATTTGAGGTAATTGAGGGTTAATTAGGGGTAATTAAGGGTTAACTAGGGGTAATTTGGGTTAATTAGGGGTTATTTAAAGACAATTCAATATATTTAAGGGTTAATTGATAGTAACTAGTGGTCAATTTGGGATAATTATGGGTTAGTTGGTGGTAATTAGTAGTTATTTCGCGACAAGTAGGGTAATTCGTGGTAATTAAGACAACAAACTATGTTGGAGATATACACCCTAATCCAACATTTTCAACCCAATTCAAGCTTGATACTTTCCTTTTCCATGTGCAATATAGTAAAAGTTATTAAGTATACCACCATCAAAAGATAAGAAATAACAAAGTCATACAGTTGGGGCCAATGTACAATACATGAATCAAAATATAGCATTATTACTTCAAAATGTAGAAGTCTTCACTTTAATAAATAAGATTTATTACATATCCCACTCAAATTGATCTTGAACTTCATCCACTTCAATATCTAACTATTCAAGATCAAATTTTGTATCCATGCCTTCATAACCATTTAAATGATTGTCCATAACCACATATGGGATTACTAGCGCTAAGTCATCATCAAAATAATAATAATAATCACCTTGATCCATAAGGTGTGATTCAATGACTGAATGGTCAACTCCATGGACCTCTTTGTTGGACAGACAGTTTTTGATGTAATATTGGAGAAAAACCTAAGTATGAAGAAAGGGTGCAAAAGGAAGAAATCGCGCAGAAGGAAGAAATCACGCAGAAGGAAGAAAGCATGCAGAAGGTAAAAAGGGCGCAGAAGGATGAACAATGTGCAAGAGGGAGCTAGTGCACAAACAGAAGGATAAAGAAAGAGAGGGAGAGAAGGAAGCACAAAGGACGATAGTGCAACTTTTCAGAAATAGAATAACAACATAAAAGTTGTATAAAGAGTGAGAAGTAGAAGAAGGAAAACAACCAGCTAACTGAAGTTGGCGATGCCATGCATTGTAATGGGATATTTTGGGATAGATAGAATAGGACTTTAAGCCCTAGATTTTGGGTATAAATATGTAATGGGTGGGATGAAAAGAGAGGGCTAGTGAGAGATAGAGAGCGAGAGAGCTGGTGGGCTAGAGAAAGTTTGTAGAATCTGTAGAGGTTGAGATTATGTAAGAATCATGAATGTAATCAGTTGATACTGTTGGAGATGCCCCTGTTTTTCTAGCCCATCACAAATTTCATTCTTAATTCTTGAAATCTAAAAAGTGGTTTTCATTTTTCCCTCTGAGATATCGAGATCTCTAAAGCTTTATCATGCGAGCAGCAAGGATTTTTTTACTCTCGAAACAAGTCTCACCTTTCGCAGAAATGATTCCTCTTTTTTTCTACTTCAAAATATCGTAGGTCGGATACTATAAGCCATGTAGTTCACACGTCCCGAGCCACGAAACAGCGAAGTCTTTTTAACTTTTCACTGAAGACAGTAACGAGGGTAAAATTTTCCCTAACTCGTGATTAAACGTTCTCGGGGTTTCACGCCTCGGCATTCGCCAAACCAAAAAATTTATTGTCATGGCCCTGATAGCCGAGAACACGAGATCCTTATTTGAGTAACTCATGTCAAGGTTAAGGGTAAAAGATAAACCATGGTAAAAGATTCTCTCGGCATTTCGCCACTCGGCGTTGTCCTTTTCGAAAGTTTCACCCTCTAAACCCCGACTCGTGAAATCATGATGTGGTTATAATGTAATTAATTGATCACTCAATCCAAGATTAGCTTCCATTTAATTAAGTCATGTTGTCGCGATCTCGTGGTTTCGCAACTCGGCATGTAAATCTTCCAGAAACTTATCTTCGAAGCTCCGAGTCGCGATATGGAAAATATAATGATTATAAAATTAACTGAGCCCCTAATCACGATTTTGTTTTTATTAACCAAAATCGGTCATCGCAGTCCCGGGTGTTGGAGGTTCAAAATGTTTAAGTAAAATCCCTGATATAACGAGTACCGAAACATTGTTAACAGCGGTAAAACCGGATTAATTAAGCTAAATCAATGATTATCCCGTGCTTTGATGTCTGCACAATTTACGAGGTACCCGTTTTCCTCCATACGCCAATTGAGATTTTAAAACCGCCAAACTTTATGACATTAATGAGGAAATAGGGAAAATCGACGGATATAAGATCGGATTTTTATGGCAAAATTTATTTCTAAAGATGATTTGACAGAATTGTTCTGAAAGGTACCGAGTTTCTTGAGTATATATATAAGAGTTGTGGTTCATTATAACAAATTCATTTTCATAGCACGTAGAGCACATCATCTCTGAGTAAACTGATTTCTGTATGTATACGCAGTTCTATCGCAGAAGAGCTAAACCACAAGCTTCAGCCATGGCTCCACGAAAAGCATCAAAGGCGAATGTTGAGGTTTCGGGACAAGGCTCAGACAATGTCTCTGATACTTCACCCCGAAGTATCAACTCGGTCCCAAATTGGTCATATGTTTTAGATATTCTGCAAGCAAAATTGGTGGATTATTTCGACGACTCCAGCGACAACAAAAAATATGATATAACCACCAAGTACAAAATAGTCGTCCAATCCAGAATGCACAGAGTAGTAGCCAGGCCACGGTTGCTTCCATATTATCACATGGTCCGATGGGTGTTGGATCATGTGGACATACTGACCAGGACTATCATGAACGAGCAGAGAGTCACCATCGGGACTTTCAGGCCGAAACATCTGCAAACCATGTATAAGTTGCCCATGAAGTTTGACCACACATATGCCATTGAATTCTTAGACAAGTTCAAGGAGAAGGAATGCGTACAGTATGACAAAACCATGTCCAGTTTAATAAAGGATTGGGTTTCAAACACCATGAAGTTCAGAGCTGATACTCATGGCATATATTCAATCGCTTCGTTAGAACCACAGTACAAATATGTGGCCATGATGACATGTCGGTTATATGGGAAAGAGGATACCTCGCATTTTTTCCTTGCGTGGGTGCCTCTAATGTTTCGGGTCGCCGAAGGCAGTTCCTTTGACTGGGCAAAGATGCTTTCCGACAGATTGACCAGTCGGGTCACAGAGTCTCGGGCGCAGAAAGAGAATGGGAAGGCGTCTTCATTCTTCATGTCTGCATACATTATGGACACAGTTTGTTCTATGACACCATTTCCATTAATGAGTTGGAGTTGGACTCTGACCAAAGACGAACACATACATGTATATCATGAAAAGTTATGGGAAAACAAAGCTGAAAAATTTGCATATGAAATTTTTAACTGGGTGATGGTGCCCCTGCATGTCACCATTTTTTGTCACCCGCCACCCCGGATCTCGGACAGCATAGTAACAAATCTAAGCAGCATAGTAGACTGGTATGTAGAAGAAGAATTTTCATACCTTAGATCTTTCGGGGCTTCTGTTCCCCCGCATGCGCTGCCATTGTTCATTCTCGACAAGCTGGCTTGTCGCGAGGTTGCCTGGCAAACGGTAATTGGTGGTATAAGCAAAGAACTTAAAGGGTACTCAAAGAAGGTATGGTCATTTTTTCCTATTCATTTGAATTCTTAGTCTTCATTAGATTTCGGGCATGCCAAAGCCGAGGTTGCAGCCCTTGAAGACCTAAATTTGGTCTCCATCGAATACAAGAAGCACGATCCACAGAGGGTCGTGAGCAATCATTTGGACAATTGTAGCCTCAAGAAATTTGAGCATGATAATTCACCCTTGGATGACATTTTTCAAGGAGCAAGGTTCTATGAGGAGATTCTAGCTCGGATACAATCCTTGGCACCTGAGGAAAGAGCCGATGTTCTGAGGTTCCAGGAACATCGACGTAGTTGTCTTCCCGCAGTGTTGCGAGGTGAGGGTCCAGGTACTTTGGAGACAAAACAGAAGGATGCCAAAGGTGATAAGGATGCGACTCCCGACCAAGGAAAACACCAGGACGAGGGGGAACAAATGAAGAGTCTGGAAGCAGAGAAAAAGACTCCAGACCCGCTGAAGAAGCAGAGTCTGGAAGCAGAGATAAAGACTCCCGACCCGCTAAAGAAGCAAAGTCTGGTCGCTACTCCGGGAAAATCTGTGAAGCAGATCGGGGAACCTATCACATCAGTTACCCCCTTGAAGTTGACGCAGGGAAATATCGATGTGGGATGGATATTCAATGAAGAAATGAGGCCCATAAGGGTGGAAGAACTCCCTCCGAATGAGTTTTTCTTCGATAAGAAGAGAAAGGAAGTAGTAAAAAGGGAATTCTACCAAGAAGGAGAGTCAACTGCCAAGAAGTATAAAGTTATAACTGAGGGAAAGGACAAAAAGAATGAGCAATTCGCCACTAAAATAGCAGGGACACTGGGAGCGTATGCCTCGGCGAATCAATTTTTAGTCGAGCTCTTAAAAAACCAACTTAAAAGAAAAAATTGCCTCATTAGGACCCTTGAAGCTAGACTGGCCATAGCAACAGAGACTCCTAAAGACTAGGCGAGCGTAGGAATAGAGCAGGCCAAGTTGGCCGATAAAAACGAGATAGAGATGCTTAAAACTAAGCTCAAGCAAGCATAGCTGGTGGTCCGGGATGATCGAATGCAAGCGAGCTAGCAGAGGGATTTGATCGAACAGCTGCAGGCTAGGGTGGAGATCACCGAGAACAGAATGATAAACATCGAGATGTTTAAATCCCAGGCGATCGAGATTCAGAGCAGAGTCTCTACGGCACAACGAAATTTGCTCACCAAGGTAGAAGTGATCTGGGACAACTGTTTGCTGGTCAATCAGGTTTCCGAGAACTTATCTGCCAGAGAAAGGGATGTCGGAGAAGCTTGGGTCACCTTCCAGGAGGCTGTGATAGCCACGAACAATAGGGTTTCGGCAGGTACTCCCAGGTTCACCATTTCATAGCAAACCAGAGGAAACATTCTATTAAAGGAATGGGAGCATAACATCACCGAAGGTAAGCAGCAAGCCCAAAAGATAACCAATTCTTTAGAGGAGGCCTTTAATTCTATAGACGGTGATCTGCTGGGCATTAACAGCAGAGGTAATGCTGAGATGTTGATGCAAATGAATGTGGAAAATATATTTCTTGATCTGAAGGAAAAATAAGAAAGAGATTCGGTCGATATTTCTCAGATGACTATTGTGGACATAGTCCAAGTAGATAAATGCGTGATTAAACCCAGTGTGCAATTATGTGCCATCGCCATCATATATGGATAGATGGAAGACAAGCTGCAGCAGTTAGCCCAAGAATGTTACTTCTTTGAAGCCAGCTATCAAGCAGAACCATCACGGCTAATATCTCAATTGGTTGAAAGGTGTGTCACCTGTACCGAGCTCGCGCAAGGACAAACATCTGGCACCAAGTGAAGACAAAGAAGAAGAAATGGAGCGATTGCTCTCCTCCCTGTCATAACCAAAATTTTGTGACTATTGAAATTCTATCTTATTTGTAAAATTGTATAAATATACCATAGAAAGAAATAAACGAGGCTAGACCTTTTTGTGTCGATTGTAACAAAGTTTTTTACATTTGAGAGTTAATACAAAGAAAATATGAAGATTCTCAATTCCGTCACGACTGTGTTACAAGTTTGTTTCCTTGTATCTCATATTTCGTTTCATTTCATATTCTTAACTGATGTGTTTCGTTATAATTTAGTACGACCACTACTATAGCGAATGAATTTTGGTTTTCTGTAATTGTTTATTGTTTTTCCTCTGTACCATCTATCAGCGGGTGTAAGACCAATCCACATTTTCAGAATTCTACACATAGTCTCTACTACGTCGATTATTTCCTTACAATTTTCCTCTTCTGTTTATATGTGTGATTCTCCCCCAATAGGAGCCTTACACCATAGATAGCTAAATGTTTTTCTCCCACCTCATACCTTTTATTAAAATATAATATAGTTACGGGAAAGAGCCTTTGATTTGCATCCCTATTTTATTCCTGAAACCATAAATTCTCTTTTATATGACCAAATTGAGACAGCATTTAATCTCTCTCTGAAGTTTTTTCTACTTTTACTGTTCCTCCATGACCGTCCTTGTGCCAACACAACCCAATATCGAACCTAGATTATATAACCAAACACACATTGCTTTAAACCTTTTTTACACTTTTCTTAAAACAGCTACTAACTGGGTCGAACTTAAACATTCATGGGCAGCCATTGAACAAGATATAACTATCCAGGAACAATTGGAAGCTAGACAATGCCAACGTAGAAATCTTCCCTAGTTTCCTTTGCCGAAGGTTGACGTTTCTCCCTTCTCCACCTTTTACCCACTTTCGGATGCCTAGACACTGTACTTCTAAGCCTTAAGTACAGACTTTGGAACAACATCTTTCTGACACTGTTGCCGGGGACCAAAGTTACGAAATCTTTTTCCCTGGGAAAATGACATTTATTTTTTCTTGAAAGTGTTACCCTTTGATAGTGAACAAAGAGTACACACCTTTTAAGGCTTCATAATCTTTCACTTGACGACTCCACAAATAATAAACTGGCATCCGGTCGAAGGAATACCAGACAAAACCCAGATGGTAAGCAGATTACGTCCGTTACCGATCCCAAAAAGATTGTAAAGGTGAGAGGCTCTCTTAAGCCCACCACTGCAATTTACAAACTTAAAACCCCACCATTGAAGACTAATATTTCTTCTGAACCCTCGAATTCACTCAGTCCTCTCTTTGATACTAAAGTTTAAATGCCAAACTGTTTCGAAGTTAGAAGTGAGATTCATCCGACTATCCCCTTAATACACAAAGGAAAGGGCCCTCTTGATAGTTCGTCGGCAGTTGACATACCATATTTCCTTCAGTCAAATTTCCCGACTTCACCAAATTCTGAAGAGTGTGTTACACACTTGGTTTCCACACCCGTCGATTCTCCTGATTTCGTCTCTTGCAAATCTGAGGAACTGAGTCCTCACGTCCCTTATCTTTCCTCGTTGGATTTTCCTCTTTGTGAAGAGAACAAAGAGTCACTTTTAATTTTCCAAAACCCCCTTTATAACTTTCCACAAATAACGATGGCAGCCGCCGGAGGAGGAGGTGGAGGGTTTGTAGGAGGAGGTGGAGGGTTTATCAAAGGAGGAGGAGGAGGAGCTGGAGGCCAAGGGCCTGCTCCCCCTCCCATAGTGTTTGTGAAAGTTGCAGCCAGATATGCTCCCTTAGTATTTCCCATCCCTCTACATGACCTTCCCGAAAATTACATAAAAAATTTACCAAAATTTACCGGGGAAGGGGATCTGACCACGGCAGAACATATTAATTTATTTGATAAATTCGCTGACATTCTAGGTATCGAACATGAGGACGTATATTCGAGACTTCTTGTCCAAACCTTCAAAGGTTAGGTCCGAACTTGGTTTCGGAACCTACCTGCAGCATCTATCTTGTCTTATAATGCTTTGGAAGATGCTTTCCTCAAACAATGGGGCGAGAGAAAACACCATCTATATTATCTAACTGAATTTGGGTCTTTAAGGAAAATGAACTTAGAAACATTCATGGAATTTATTTAGAGATTCAACAAACTGTATAATAAAATCCCATCCGAGGTTAAACCATCCCAACCTGAGGCTAAAGTAACTTTAGTCGGGGCTTTCAAACCGGATTTTGCACTCCTTTTGCGAGAAAGAAGGGGAGCCACCCTAAACCGAATGCAGGACGATGCAATAGAAATAGAGTCTAATATGATGGCTTCGGGTAAGCTTAAAGCTAAACTAGAAACTGGAAACCAAGAGACCAAACACTTTAGAGAACAAGCAGGTCCCTCAGGGTCTAATAGATCCGCAGACGATAGGGTGGACAATATGGCCAGAGTAATTAAAGAACTATCAAATAAAATATCTAGAATGGAGCTCGAATAAGCCAAAGCTGACTCTTTCCCCAAAAAGGATTTCAAGAGGAACCCCAACCCCCTGAACCAACAAAGACAAATAAAAAATGAAGATCAAAAAATACAAGCTCCCTTAAAGAACGAAAATTTCATAGGAGCGAACGATTTTCAAGACTTCGGAGATTCAGATAATGATGTCACGAACTTCGGTGATGACTGCACTCAACCATATCTGACTCGAGAAGACTATGAAAAATATCTAAACATTCCACAACCGTTGAATAAGGGTGAAGAAGGTGATCACACTGATCTCTGTGAATCTCAACCAGAAACTGAGATGATAATGGCTGAGTTTCAACCAAAGTACAACTTAAGATCTAAGAGTAAGCCCACCTCAACTACTCAACCCAAGAAAATCCTCCAAAGAGGTCAAGCTTATGAGCCTCCTTTGGAAGAGACCTTATTACCCAACAACAAAACTAAAGTAGTAAGCACACAAGGGTCCGAAGTGGAAAAATTTGAAACCCAAACACAAGGAACTGAACCAGTAAATAAAGTTACGTCTTCAACCAGGACCATGAGTGATAAAGCGGTCCAGACAAATAAGTCGGAAAGGAAGGATTCAGAAGTCTCGACCAAAGAAATAGACAAGGTGAGCGGAGCTTTCAGTTTTGAAAATGAGATAAATAAAATTAAGATACCAATCCCTTTGGGAGAATTAGCAAAAAAACCCGTTTATTGGAAGCAGATTACCAAAGCGATGGGTGTGTCTGAGCTAGAAATCTAGTCTGATGTTTTAAACCTCGAAGATGAGAAACCTAACATCACCTTTGGTCCCCATTTTGAAGGGACCAAAGATACCATTTCTCCCTTTTATATCACTTTGAATGTGTATGATCAGTTGCTACATAATTGCATGTTAGACTCTGGAGCCTCCCATAATGTTATGCCTAAGATTATTATGGACAAGTTGGGTCTCCAGATCACCAGAACTTATGGAGATGTACTCTTTTGACTAAAATAAGGGTTAAGTGTATGGGGATGATAAAATATCTGGTATTTACCTTAGCGCAGGTCCCAGTTAAGAGTATCCTGATGGATGTGGTTATCGCAGATATTCTCCCTAAGTATGGCTTGTTGTTATCTAGGTCATGGGGAGCCAAGTTGGGGGGTTCTCTTCAATTGGACATGACATTTGCCACAATTCTTGTGTTTGGTGGTCAGTTCACTTGGTTGTACGGAGAAACGAGATTAGCATATACAGTGAGTGACCCTCAAAACCCAAACAATTTCCCTATTTACATTGCGGACCAAGATCTAGGAAATTGTATCTTGTCTTTTGTTGATGGTTTAGATGGTTGTCCGAGAGAAAACGATATAGAGAGAGAAGATTCAGATTACATGACAGAAGATCTGTGTAACACTGATGTCTGGAAAATGTATTTTGACGGTGCTTCATCTTCTGAAGGGGTGGGTGCTGGGGTGCTTTTAGTGGCTCCCGAAGGTAAGTTCGTTGTTCCTTTTTCCTACCAACTACAGTGGGATATAGATTACACTAACAACATATGCGAATATGAAGAGTTGATCTTAGGATTACAGGCTACCAAGAAGCTAAATATAAGTAACTTGGAGGTATATGGTGATGCAGAGTTAATAGTCAAACAAATAAACCGACAGTACCTAGCCAAGCATCCCAGATTAAGAACATACAGAAATTGTGCTTGGGATCTCATGGAAAACTTTTTCTCATCCATGAATGTCCATTTTATCCCTCGCGCAGAGAATTTACATGTTGATGCATTGGCAAAAGCAGCTTCAACCTTCTCTCCTCCCACGAATTTCAAATTGAAGTATCACATTGAAATCAGATACAAAACCTCTATACCAGACAATATCTAACACTGGCAGGTCTTTGAGGATGATGAACAAATTAAGAAATTTCTTGCAGCAGTGGGGGAATTCTCCAAAACTCATGTAGACCAAGAAAATCAAAACGACCTGATGTGGATCATGCAAGAGGGGGAAGATCTTGAAACCTTCCGAGAAAAAATTGTGGATCATCGTATGATGGTCCTTAAAAACAACCAGATTCTGAAAGGCTTGATTCCTTTAAAAATAATTTTTTATCAAAACGATGTACCTATGAAATCCACTTTCCAGCCCCAACCAGAACAAGTGGAGGACTGTGATATAGGAACTGAAAAAGAATCCAGGGTGGTAAAAATATCCAAGTTCCTCCCTCCCGAAGTAAAAGATAAGTATAAAGACCTACTCAGACAGTATAAAAATGTTTTCGCCTAGTCTTATGATGAGTTAAGAATGTATGACACTTCCATAATTGATCACAAGATACCTTTGAAGCCTGGGGTCAAACCGTTTAGGCAAAATCTTAGGCAAATTAACCCCATTTTGTTACCGGTGATCGAAAAAGAAGTTAAGAAACTTTTAGACGCGAAAATCATCATACCTTTGAGATACTCGGACTGGGTAGAAAACCTAGTCCCGATCAGGAAAAAGACTGGGGAAATTAGAGTGTGTGTGGATTTCTGAAACTTAAATAAGTCGTCTCTCAAGGACAATTATCCACTGCCCAAAATGGACCGTGTGTTAGAAAAAGTTGTTGGAGAAAACCGAATGTCTATGATAGATGGGTTCTCTGGTTATAATCAAATCGCCATGAATGAACAAGACAGGGAAAAAACTGCTTTCACCACACCATGGGGTACGTTTATGTATGACAAAATGCCTTTTGGTTTGATGAATACAGGGTCCACATTCCAGCGCACTATGGACATCACTTTCATAGGAGAAAGGGACAAGTTCGTAGTCATTTACCTCGACGATTTGACGGTTTTCTCTAAAACCGATGAAGAACACTTGATCCATCTTAAACAAACTTTCGAAAAATGTTGCAGGTTTGGTCTATCTTTGAACCCAAAGAAATCACATTTCGCTATGCGGGAAGGTAATCTTTTGGGCCATATCATATCTAGGGATGGAATCGGGATTGATCCTAAGAGGATTGAAGCAATAGATACTATAAACATTCCCAGAAATGTAAAAGAGATTCAATCTTTCTTAGGAAGAATAAATTTTTTACGAAGGTTTATCCCCAATTTCGTTGAGATTGTCAAATTGATCATAGGGATGTTGAAGAAGGACAGCAGAGTAAATTGGACAACTGAGGCCAGAGCATCGTTCGCGCATATTAAGAAATTCATAAGCGAGGCACCTGTGTTAGCAAGCCCAGACTATCTGAAAGATTTTCTTATCTTCTCATTTGCCTCTGAACATACTATCGTCGTGGTGCTCCTACAAAAGAATAAAGAGGGATTCGAACAACCAATCATGTTTTTTAGCAACAGATTTAGAGATGCAGAACTGAAGTATGACATAATAGAAAAACAGGCGTACGCAATGGTAAAAGCATTAAAGGCATTCAAAAATTATGTACTACATTCAAAGATAATCGCGTACATTCCTACCAGTTCTGTGAAAGATATATTGGTACAGCCAGACAGTGACGGAAGAAGAGGGTGATGGCTCGCTAAAATCCAAGAATTCGATCTGGAGGTTAAACCGACCAAATTGATAAAGGGGCAAGGCCTGGCCAAACTCTTAGCTGAGTCAAATTTCAGAGCCCTTGATATCAATTGCCTGCAGGAAGGCGATGAAGACACAAACCTAAACGAGATGGATGAAGAAACAAGTCCAAACCAAATCGAAGAGAATTTTTTATCATCGGGATGGTACAGAGACATAGTGTCATACCTACTAACTCTAAAATGCCCAAATGAACTATCACCATCTAAAGCCAGAACTTTAAAACTCCATGCAGTTAAATATTGTATCACCGAAAATCAGCTATATTGGAAAGACCCACTCAATTTCATGTTAGTCTATTTAGTTGAATCAGAAACTCAGCGGGTTATAGATGAATTTCATGAAGGAGTCTGTGGGGGGCATCACGCATGGAGAGCTACAGCTTACAAGATCTTGAGGGCTGGGTACTACTGGCCAAAACTCTTTTCAGACGTCAATTCCAAAGTGTGCGCCTGCAACCCTTGTCAACTATTCGCAGGTAAACAGAAGCTCCCTGCACTGCCTCTAGTTCTAGTCAAAGCTGAAGCCCCATTTCAGAAATGGGGTCTAGACTTCATAGGTGAGACTAATCCCCATTCCAGTGCTCAACACAAGTGGATCTTAACAGCTATAGATTATTTTACTAAGTGGGTGGAAACCATTCCAACCAGAAGGGCAACAGACTCGGTGGTAATCGATTTCTTGGAAGATAATATTTTGTCAAGATTCAGTTGTCCCTGAAAGATAGTTACTAACAATGCCAAGGCCTTTAAATCTATGGCTATGATCAGCTTCTGTCAAAGGTATAACATCGTTCTTGGCCATTCCACATCATATTACCCCCAGGGGAACAGATTGGTCGAGTCATCTAACAAGAGCCTGGTAAATATAATCAAGAAAGTATTTGATGAAAATAAAAGGTCTTGGCATGTACACTTGAAATACGCATTGTGGGCAAACTACATAAGAACTAAAAGGTCTATCGGTGTTTCTCCTTTTCAAATGGTCTATGGGACAGATGTTGTTCTACCTATAAACCTAGCGCTACCAGTGATGAAGTTATGGAAAGATCAAAACGAAGAACCCAATCTTGTAACCAAGAGAATTAATCAGTTGATTGAGGTCCAACAGCATAGAGTCGAAGTTGATGAAAAGATGCAGAAGTACCAAGATGACATGAAAGCATTGTTCAACCGCAAAGCAAAGGACAGAGAATTCCTTCCAGGTGATTTAGTGCTAAGATGGGATGCCAGAAAGGAGGAAGCAGCGAAGCATAGTAAATTCGACCACCTCTGGTATGGACCATTCAGGGTCTCGGCTCTAGAAGGAAAAAATTCTTTCCTACTGGAAAATATAGACAGAGAAGTCCTCAACGCCCCTGTCAACGGGCGGTATCTAAAGCATTACATGACGTAACAGTCGTCAAATTCAAAAAAAAAATCATTTATTATATATATTTTATGTATATATATGTATTTTCATTTAAACATTACTTTTGATTTTCTATTTTTTTCGTTCATAAACTTTCGACACATTTCGGATAAGATTCGTATTTGTCTCTTACATGATTCTAGCTTCATACGAAACAAACAGGAGGAGTAAATTGAAAGTCGGTGTCGGAAATAAATCGGCATAAACAGGTGATACCTAAAGTAATTTCATATTGTGCAAAGAAAGTAAAATGAAAAGGTAAAGATGAGATTTCTCAAAAGACATGATATAAAGGACTGTTAAAGAAAACCGAGGTAATGCCATTCAAACTGCAATATCAACTGAACTGATTGATAACAGAGTTGTTTCTTGGTTTGATAATCTCTGAAAAAATTAAGACAATTTAAATGATTCACCCCATCTAAAAACAGTCAGTCAAAGTAAATTACCCCCTAAAGTATCTACAAGAGTCAGTTTTGAATTGTTTAACCTCTATATTTTCAGTCAGTAAATCACTACCTGGCATCCTTTCTATCTTCGGGTTTAACTTTTAAAAAGTCACCATCTTTCCGTTTCATATACGAAGGGATAAAAGTTTTTCATTTCAACCTCGTGAGTTTCAAAACAGATTGTGGAAAGAAAGCGGGTCTTCACAACTACTCAATCCCTTGCTAAGTGAAGGAATGTTTAGAATGATGTGAGATCGGAAGAG
>CBVK0100543917.1:0-17213 GCA_900067695.1 Picea abies | reverse complement strand
GCGTCGGTTTAACTACATAAACACCAAAAAGTTGTCGTCAAATAGGCGACGACAACTTCTATTGATGCATCAGTTTAACTACATAAACACCAAAAAGTTGTCGTCGAATAGGCGACGAAAAATTCTAATGATGCATCAGTTTAACTATAAAAGTTGTTGTCGCAATTTAGATGAAAAGTTGGTTTAATATTGTTTTCCTATATCGTCGCTTATGCGACGTTGGATCAAGTTCGTCGCAAATGCCACATCACCTAAACCGACATTTTAGAGACTCCAAATTTGTCGCCATATCAACGACATAACATCGCATAAGCGTCAAAACAACCGTCGCAAAATGGGCCAAATATGCTAGTGGCATTATCATCCCCACATAGTGGGTCTATCTACTTCCATCAGTTGACTGCTCCATAGAGTTGCACGGGTAGTTGCATGTTATAGCGAGAAACATACTTGATGCTCTATTGTATATGAAGCCATGTTCTTCACATTTTTTATATTTTGGTCTTTGAACAAAAACAATTTTTGTAAGACTTTTATCGTTATATATATATATATATGGGGCTTATACCGACTTACTTGTTGTATATACAAACTGTGATTGGATTTTATAAATGTCTCAAATGTCTGTCTAACACATAATTATCCAAAGCATTTGTTAATGTATTTAGACATCTAGGAATGTGTTGATATTCAATGTAATCAAAATGACATTCCAAGAGGCAAATTTGTAAATATACCCTTAACAATGTACGACTTCGAATGGAGTAAACATTACTCAACTGTAAGACTATTAACTGCGAATCGAGTCGTACAATAAGGTGATGGATTCCAAGTGAAACAATGTTGGTCAATAATTCAATGACAACATTATGTTCCACGATATTGTTAGTTGCACAACCAAGGCAAACACCATGTAGACTAATCAATTCATCCATAGGTGCATAGATTTCCCAAGCAACATACGCTAAGTTCTGAATACTAGGACTAGCGCCATTAGCGAAGCCAAGGTAGGGTAGTGAAAAAATGACATCTAAAAACCAAGCACAATGCAAGGTAAGTAGCTAAAGGTCAAAACCAATCAACAAAAAAGAACACAAGAATATTATACACTAAAATACAAGCACTCATGCAAAAATGACTTTAAGCATAGTACTTCTTCAAGTAAAGACCATTTCCAGGTTCACTCAAAGGGGTTCCATCATAATAAACCAACTCATAAGCTCCCTTCTCCAACACTCATTTGACAATATAAGGCCCCCGCCACATGGGCTCAAATTTACCAACCCCTAGCAAATCGTGATATTGTTCGTAAAGAAGAACTAGATCACCTTCAGAAAAAATATGTGGCTTGACATGCTTGTCATATTGGGATTTAACACATTTCTTCTGAGTTTCAATGACTAAGGTGGCATCATGACGGGTTTCCTATAATTGCATCAAATAAAAAATACGATCCTCTTTAACAGAGGTGTTAGGGAGAATTTCAACGACTAATTTTAAAGATGGTATCTCACATTCAATTGGAAAAATTTCTTCGATACCATAGACTAGATGGAAATGTGTGAATTCCATGGCAGACTTAACAGATGTCCGATAGGACCATAATGTTGAGAAAAACATTGTGTGCCAATTTGTATTATTAATTCCTATCATCCGTCAAATCATGGTAATGAGAACCTTGTTGATTGCTTCAACTTGGCCATTGGCCTATGGATAATAGGGGGTTGAGTTTTCATGGCAAAAACCCAACTTGTCAGTGAGTTCAAACATCATAAAATTTCAAAAATGACTACTGTGATCAGTAACGATAGCTTGGGGTACACCAAATCTAGTAATGATATGATTGAATATGAATAATGCAACAATTTTCCCAGTGTTATCAAATGTAGGCATCGCCTCGACCCATTTAGTGAAATAATCCACAGCTACAATGATGTATCCATGCCCCTAGGTCGAGTGAGGGTTACATGTCATGAAGTCAATTCCCCATTTGGTGAATAAACCAACGGAAACTATAGGTTGTAGGGGAGCAGGATGAGATATTATCTTGTTATTATAAGTTTGGCAAGCATGACATTTTTGAAGTAGTAATGCAGTCCTTAAACAAAGAAGGACAAAAATAACCCGCTCATAAGATCTTTTGGGTAGTGGAATACCCAGACATATGACCACCACATGCTCTAGAGTTACAATCATTCAAATATTTCTCAGCTTCATCATAGGTGAGACATCATCAAAAAATGGAATCAATACCATGACGGTAAAGGGTATCGCCAAGGATGATGTATTGACGGGCTTGATACCGTATACAACGACGGTCTGTACCAGATAGATCAGGCCATAAATTTTGAGTCTGGAGATATATGATGATATCTCTGTACCATACGTCATCAAAACTGATCAGAAAAAAGGATTTATCAGGTAAGGAATCCTATGCCATATTTTTTGTCTCAGTGGAGGGAAGGTCACATATCAATTCGGAAAAAACCAAAGCTTTCTTGGACTTGGAGGATTCAAACTCAAAGTAAAACTCCTAGAGAATCACTATCCATTTGGAGTACTTTCCCCCAAGAAATCATCGAGTGAGGATATGTTGCATGGGGTTGCAATTGGAAATAATGGTGGTTCTGCGTAATAAGATGTAGTGACGAAAACGTTGAACAACTTGAACATCTACCAAGGCCAATTTCTCCACATGTAGGTATTTGGTGTCGGTATTCATGAGGCTCCGACTCAAATAGTATATGACATTCTCGTCGTGTGAGTCATCCTCTTGAACTAAAACCATGGCAATGGTAGAGTCCAAAGCAGCTAAGTAGAGGAAATAATCTTGGCTATAGTCAGGGGGAAACAGTAATGGTGTATGGGTTAAGGAAAGTTTCAGAGATTCAAAATATTTTTTTACAGTATCGTCCCATACAAAATTGTATCCTTTCTTGAGTAGCCGAGTGAATCCTTTCGTTAATTCAACATAATTGTGGATGGATCGACATAAATTTTTTTCCTTCCCTTGCAAACTTTGGAGCTGGTGTAGTGTGGAAGGAGGAGGTAGATTAAGAATATCCTCAACATTCAAAGGGTCTACTTGAATCTTGTGTATCGACATGATAAAACCAAGAATTTGGCCAGAATCCACACAAAAAACACATTTGTGTGGGTTCAAACGTATGCAATAATAACGACAGTGTATGAAAATGGCCCTTAAATGTGTCGGGTGATATTGACGACACATGGAATACACTGGTAGACCATTTAGATAGGGTTGTACAATATTCTTAATATCATGAAAAGCATAAGACATAGCATGATGAAAGGTCATGCTAGCATTTTTGAGACAAAAGGGTATTTTCCGGTAAGCGAAGGTTCCCAAAGAGCAAATAAAAGTAGTCTTGTGTTGGTCCAAGGGAAAAATATTAATTTGATTATAGTCAGAGAAGCCATCTATTAAAGAGAAGATTTCACTCCCAACACAATCATCAACGATCTGGTCAATGAAAGGGGCCGGGTAATTGTCCTTAGGACAAGCCTTATTTATGTCTCTATAATCTACACAAACGCAGACGATTCCTTGTTTTTTATTTACCAGAACAATATTGGATACCCAATTAGTCAAAGCCACAGGATAGACAAGGCCAACTTTAAGAAGTTTTTCAACTTCAATATTGATAGCATCGGTTTTACGTGGATGGACTGGGAGATGTCTCTGCTGAATGGTTTATCATCCAGATATGTCTTAATCTCATGCACAATGATATCGTGATCAATACCTATCATTTCTTCATAACTCTAGACAAAAACATCATGAAATTCCTGAAAAAGGGCTTTGTACGTGTGGACCTCATTAGTAGAACATGAGGCCTCTATATGAACATTTTCCACAACTTTGGGTTTAATTGATATGTCAAGATGAATGGTAGGTGAAATGCTACTCAAGTTCCCTTCGTACAAGACATCGTGTGTTGACTCAGGAATTGAAGAAACAACAACAATGGTCAACGAAGTCAAAATCCGTTGGTAACTCTCTATGGTATCACACTCTAGGAAGATGATAGAACGATGATGCCCATAATCCCATGGAGTATCTTCCATAGACATGACTGACATGATCATCTCTTTAGTAGGAAAGATCATGTGAAACAACTCCGAAGATGTATCACAGAGAGAAGGAGGAGAGGGGGTTTCCAATTGAATAGATTTATAAGAAGATTCAATTGGACTTAAAGGCACTGAATCACTGTAACGAATAAAATCACTAGGGTTGAGTACTATCCATGGGTCATAAGACTCAGGGGTTTCACGAACAGTGGTGGAAATCAAGTTAATCAAAGAAACAAAAGGAGGAGGTATATTGGGTGGTGGGGTTGGAAATGTACCCATCAAGGTTGAATATTTTAATAGAACCATGCCGACATTCCCATAGCTGGGACACCAATAACATTTTTGTCTCAATATGCACACGCCAATCACACCATCTTTAAAATTAGTCATTGAAATTATCCCTAACACCTCTGTTAAAGAAAATCGTATTTTGTATTTGATGCAATTATAGGAAACCCGTCATGATGCCACCTTAGTCATTGAAACTCAGAAGAAATGTGTTAAATCCCAATATGAAAAGCATGGGATTGAGGTCTTAATTTCTTGGTGTGATTGGCGTGTGCATATTGAGTCTTTGCATGAAAGGTACTAATCACACAATCCACAACATGAGAAGCTATTGAAGGCATTGGGGTAGGGTTTGTGGAAGGACGAGGAGAGTTAGGGATCAGATTGTAAAGTGTAGTTGATAGAGGTCACATAAGGTAAATTCAAGGCAGGAGTCAAAGGACTCATTAGCCTTTCGGGGTTCCAGGGATTGACGAGTGAGAGGGACTCACATCAATGATCGTGAAGTCGCGAAAACTAAAATACTTCTCGGGTGAAGATTGTGGTCACATCAGCTGGTCACGTGGGTAAGAGTTAGCGCTTAGTGCTTATTCGCATAGGCGTAGCTCCAAGGAAGGACCTATGGATAGAAACTTGCCTATGGAGGATTCCTGCAGGGAATCAAAGAGTCAATTGGGCTCAAAAAGGGGAGATTAAAAATGATCCTAGACCGGGAGGTCATGCAGAACCTGTTGAGGTAGGGGGTGTCTACGTCAGGTGGTATGAGAGCTCAAACTTTAAATTCTGTGGGGAACAGATTTGAATAATGTCGCCCAAAAGACGTCAAGATATACCATTGCTCGATCGAGCCATGGAAAGGGAAATGAGAGAAATCCATGCTTGATTAGATGCCATGGAGACAACACAGAGACAGACAGTCGATGTTGGAGATGTCAATGAGGGTGAAAGTGAAAATGAGGCTAGAGTTGAAGAATAAGTCACAACTGAAGATGATGCAGAAGAACATCTATTCAAAGTTGTTGCAAGAATAAGAGCCAGGGAAAAGATGAACATTCCGATGTATGAAGGAAACTTAGACATTGAGGAGATGCTAGATTGGTTTAGATCTCTGGATAAATACTTCGACTATGATGATATCGAGGAAGATAAGAAAGTTAAACATGTTGTCACTAGACTTAAAGGGAATGCAAAACTATGGTGGGATGAACTGGAGGCTGATAGGTGTTGCAAGGGAAAGCAAAGAATCAAAATCTGGGATAGAATGGTTGCAAAAATGAAAGCCAACTTCATACCCATGGACTATCAAATTAATCTGTTTTGAAGGATGCAAAATTTGAGAGAGAAGGGAATGAAAGTGAAAGAATACACTGAAGAGTTCTATAGGATAAACATTAGAGTAGGTCATCATGAAAATAATGATGCGAAGGTCACCAAATACATGAATGGTTTTAGATATGAATGGTTTTAGATATGACATTTATGATGAGATGAGTATGGTGACGATTAGAATGTGGAATATGCTTATCAGATTGCTTTGAAGGCTGAAGAAAAATTATCCTAAAAGAAAGGAAAAAGAGGCAGAGGTAGAAGTTAGCGAAGAGGCAAAGAAATTGCCCAGGACAGAGTGCAAAAGCCTAAGGAGGAAGAAATGAAACCTCATACTCACATAGAAAGAGGAGGAAGTTTGCAGGGAAGACAATCTGCCGACAGGAACACTTTTCCGTGAGCCAGAGGAAGAATAAGAGGCAGAGGTGGTGAGATAAAATGTTTTGTTTGTGGAAAGATCAGATATAAGTCTTATGAATGTCCTGAAATAAAAGAAGATGGAGGAGGTGAAGCTCACATTTTAGAAGTGTAGAAGCGAAATGTTGAGGCAGAAGATGCAGAAGGTGGAAGATCCTTAATGATGAGGAAAATTCTCTTAAAGCCAAAGAAGGAGATAGAGAATCCATTCCAGAGGAACAATTTATTTAGAACTTCTTGCAAGACCAAGGATAGGGTATGCAAGGTAATAGTGGACAATGGAAGCATTAATAACCTAGTATCCACAGAAATGGTGGAGAAGCTGAAATTGGAGACAGTTGCACATCCGAGCCTATACAGAGTCTCGTGGTTGCAAAAAGGACATCAGGTAATAGTCACTAAACAATGTTTAGTTGAATTCAAGATAGGGGGTTACAGAGATGAAATTTTATGTGATGTTATTCCCATGGATTTCTATCATATTTTTTTGGGGAGACCGTGGAAATATGACATAAATGTTGTTCATGATGGGAGAAGGAACACTTACACCTTGGAGAAGAATGGTAGGATGCATATGTTTCTGCCAATTAAAGACAAGGAGGTAAAAACAGATACGAGAAATACTATACTTCTCATGAGTGGGAAGGAACTTCTTGATGAAGTCAAGAAAGAAGAAGACATGCAATTTGCTGTAGTGAGAAAACCTAGATTCATTTTGACGAGTACCAAGATAGACGATCTACCAGAGGAAATTCAGGATATTGTGGTGGACGATTTTCCTTGTTTGTTTCTACCCATCAAGAGCATAATCCATCACATTGACCTTATACCTGGAGCAAGTTTACAAACAAAACAACGTATAGATTGACATCGCAAGAGAATGAAGAAGTCAAGAAGCAAGTCCAGGATTTGTTGGACAAAGGATTGGTTAGAGAAAGCTTGAGTCCATGCGTTGTTCCAACAATGTTAAGTCCAAAAAAGGATGGCGGCTGGAGAATGTGTACATACTCGAGAGCTATAAACAAGATTACCATCAGGTATAGATTTCCTTTACCGAGGATGGATGACTTGATGGATTGCTTGAGTGGAGCAAAGTTTTTTTCAAAGATTGATTTGAAAAGAGGATATCATTAGATTAGAATGAGGGAAGGTGATTAATGGAAGACAACATTCAAAACGAATGAAGGACTGTATGAATGGCTTGTTGATCACAATATGGAACAAGGGTGTGTTCATAATCACTTCAAAATGGATGGGTACGTAGACCTCATCGTCATGAACCCAACGCACTTTGAATGGGGTCAAACAAACATCAGATGAGTGAGATATCGCGTTCTGTTCGATTTGCCAAACAGGGAAAAACATTGCTGACTATACAGTCCATACTGCTAACGTGGCAAGGTACGACCTCACATGTGGTAGGTGACGTGTCAGCTGATTTGGCAAGATACTGAGTTGAAATTTTTGGCAGACATGTGGGTGAATGAGATTTTGACATGTGGCATGTTGATGGACAAATTATGTGGTGCCACATGGCCTAGGCGTGGGCTTCCATGTGGCACAGTATTGTGGTTTGATAAAATTTTGTGGAATCTGTGGGGATCGAACCCCAGACCTCCCCCATGGTCCAAATTCTTGGAAAGGGCCACCCAACTAGTGTGCCACATGGTTTTCCTTTAT
Source organism: Picea abies (assembly GCA_900067695.1). Taxonomy (NCBI): domain Eukaryota; kingdom Viridiplantae; phylum Streptophyta; class Pinopsida; order Pinales; family Pinaceae; genus Picea; species Picea abies. The sequence continues at coordinate 9,404 of CBVK0100543917.1, read as the reverse complement.
TTACATATGGTTAAACTTTTATTTAACTTTGATTATGTTGCATGGTGGGCACGGGGTCCGGGCTGGGGCTTAGCCCCAACCCCCATTTCTATGCACCTTGTCATAGGACCTCATCCACACTTTATTTCATGCGGGATTTTTTAAATGGTCTCCCACCCACGTGCCTCTCCACATGTCACAACCACAGTTAATCTTGCAACGAGACCCTTTTTATGCATTGGGCCGTGGCCACATGGCCCCCCATGCACCCAACACCTTCGTGTTTTGGGGCTTAGTTCCCTAATTGTTTGACAAATTGGTACAAATTGTGGAAATGGAGCATGTGCTGGGTTTAGGCATGGGAAACGTCCATAACCTAGGTTACACACACAGGAGGTGTGAAGTGGCGAACCAGAGACAACAAGCTTGAAGGAGGAAAATGGTAGGAAGCCTATCTTCTTCATTTCTTGGCCAAATGAGGTGCCGAAAAATCCTAGCTAGGGGTTTTTGGATGTTCTTAATCCATTGGCATAGTTTTCAAAGGCATTTGGAAACTTCTTTTGCATTTTTTTCTACTTTTAAGTTTCAGAGAGCTTCAGGGAGCTTAGGGCCACCATTGATGGAGGTCATGCTCAGATGAGCCCAAGTCTATTTTTTGTGATTGAATAGTCATTTTTGACTAATTTTTATGCTCTGAACACAATGGGATAGGGTTCAGAGGAATTTGAGGACTTTTACAAGTGTTGTTTCCACAAGGAAGCTCAAGGAAGCTCAAGGCCACATGTAGAAGAGGTCATCCCCATATAAGCCATGGTCCGTTTTCAGAGATCTAATAGTCATTTTCGGATTTTTGTGTATTCTAAACCCAATGGTATAGTTAGTAAATCCATTGGAGTTGAGAAGCAGCTTGTAAAAAAATCTTTGACAAACTAATCCCAGAGATCCTAGTCCATTGATGGAGGATCAAGGAGATGTAGCCCAGTTGGGGGTGAAATCCTTTATCATGTTCTTATTGTTGTGAGTTACTGGTTATATTTTGCTGCATGTTATGTTGTTTTTGTATTTCTTTAAACAACATTTAACCTTTTAAATAACCTCACACATAAACACATAAGAAAATAATAAACTTGACACATAAAACCTCTTGCACAACTATGACATAGAGCAAGGTCTAGAAGTTTATTTTAATGGACTAGAGGGTTCTTACATAGCAAAACAAGTCATCCCCCTATTTTCAGATCACTTGTCATGCCGTTTGGTTTGAAGAATGCACCAAGTACTTTTATGAGATTGATGAACAAAGTCTTGAAAGATTTCATTGGAAATTTTGTAATTGTCTATCTTGATGATATATTGATCTTCAGTAAAACTGAGGAAGAACATTTGAAACACTTAGCTTCAGTAATGAGGAGGTTGCAGCAAGAAAAATTGTTGATAAATCTAAAGAAGTCATCTTTCATGAAGAAAGAACTCATTTATTTGGAGTTTGTGATCTCTTCAAATGAGTTGAAGATGGATCCTGAGAAAGTAAAAACAATCAGGGATTGGTCGTTGCCAAAGAACATCTTTGAAGTTAGAAGCTTCCATGGATTGGCTAGTTTTTATAGGAAATTCATCAGAACTTTTAGTGGAATTTTTGCACCAATGATGGACACAATCAAGAAAATACATAAATATTTTCATTAGACAAAGGAAGTAGAGAAAAGTTTTAAGTTGCTGAAGGAGAAAATAATTGGACAACCAGTTTTGGTTCTGCCAGATTTCAGTAAGACATTCCAAGTTAGATGTGATGCAAGTGGATTTGCGATTGGACCAGTCTTGAGTCAAGATAATAGACCGATTGCATACTTCAGTGAGAAGATGAATGATGCCAAAGTGAAATATTCCACGTATGATAAAGAATTTTATGCAATCATACAAGCATTAAAGAAATGGAGGCACTACTTGATTCCTAAAGAGTTTGTCTTGTATAGCGATAGCCATGCTTTACAATTCGTAGCTCGATAGGAAAAATTGAACCAAAAACATGTGAAATGGGTTGAATATATGAAATACTTCACTTTTGTTATAAAGAACATTTCTAGGACTGCTAACAAAGTTGTTGATTCATTGAGCAGGAAATGTTTGATTCTGCAGGAGTTTCATGTGAAAACCTTAGGTTTTGATAGCCTTAAGGATATATATAGAGACGATTCATATTTTAAATATGCTTATGAAGAATGTGAGAATCTAGTTCTCATAGATAGAAGCCAATGGATCGAATATTTGATTCAGGATGGACTGTTATTCAAGGGAAATTAGTTGTGTATTCCGAAGAGTTCTATGAGAGAGAACCTCTTGAATGAGAAACATAGTGTGGGATTGGCTAGACATTTCAGCCATGACAATACTTTTGTGCAACTAAATGGCTCATACTATTGGCCAGGGATGATGAAAGATGTCAAGAAATTTTTGAACATATGTAGAATTTTCCAGCATGCAAAGGGGAAATGACAGAATATAGGGTTGTATCAACCATTGCTGATACGAGAAAGGCTGTGGGATGTGGTAAGCATGGATTTTGTGTTAGGACTATTTAGGACACAGAGGGGTTGTGATTCCATATTTTTGGTAGTCGATAGATTTTCAAAAATGACACATTTTGTACCATGTTAGAAAACCAGTGATGCAACTCACATTGCAAATATGTTTTTCAAAGAAGTTGTTAGACTTTGCAGCTTACCCAGGAGTATTGTTTTGGACAAGGATACCAAATATGTTGGTCATTTCTGGAGGACACTATGGAAGAAGATGGGGACAAAATTGTCTTTTAGTTCAACATATCACCCTCATACGGATGGATAGACTGAGGTAGTGAACAAAAGTCTGGGAGATTTATTGAGGAGTTTAGTAGATGAACATTGCAGTCAGTGGGATCAAATTCTGCCGTAAGCGGAATTTGCATATAACGATTCACCTAACATAAGTACAGTATAGGACCCATTACATATAATGTATGAAATGTAGCTGAGGGGAGTATTTGAATTAGGAGACTTAGGGAAAATCAAATTTAGAAGTGTTGGAGCAGAGGATTTTGTAGAAGAGATGTAAAAGATCCACAACAAAATCAAAGAGTGGTTAAAGAATTCTAACCAGTAATACAAGCACAAAGTAGATCAACACAGGAGAGAGCTTCAGTTTGAAGTAGGTGATTTGGTTTTATCACATCTTAGAAAAGAAAGGTTCCCAAGGGGAACCTACAATAAGCTAAAAATGAAGAAAATCAGACCATGTAGGATTTTGCAAGAATTTGAGGCAAATTCTTACGAAATTGAATTACCAGATGGGGTAGGAATATCGCCCATATTCAATATAGTAGATATATATCCTTACATAGTAGATGGAACAGAGATATCAGAGGATCAACAAGAAGTTTAGTGGGTCAAATAGATGCATGTAGCTGAAAATCCATAGATGGAAAGGATAATTGATCAGAAAGTTGGAAAGAATACCTGAAGGAAGACATACTTTGAATATTTGGTCAAATGGAAAGGACACCCGATTGAAGATTCCATTTGGGAAAGCAAAGTAGATATCCAAAGACATGGACAGAAGGTGCAGGAGCTCATGAACAAGATTTCATGAATTTTTCAGGCAAGGGAGTATGATGCAGGAGCATCACAAGCGAGCCTATAAAGAAAGTGCAAAGGTGGAGGACAACTAGAATTGCACCAACACACATTTTGAGAACATTTTGAATTTCAAAGGATAAAGCATTAATGAAATATCTGAAAGAACATATTTGCATTTATGTTTTGGGATATTGTAAATAGATCTTGAGCATTTCTCTCATCTGTCGGATATGGAGGAATTTAATTGTAATGAATTTAAAGTAGATAGCTTTAAATTCCGATTAGATAGCTAGAGCTAAGAGAGGGAAAACTCTAGAAATCTCCCTCATAGGCATTGTATGGTGGTCAATAATTCTAATTGTAAGCGGTAGAGCTATAGAGAGAAAGAGCATAGGAAAGAACAGATATTGTAGGATTGTATAAGAAGATAGTTGTTACTATTGAACCCATGTACATGATCACTGGGATTAATATAAAAATTCTTTAATTCCATTTCACGGTGTTGTGGTAGTTACTGTTTACATCTATTTTAATGGTATGTTTACGGTTTTGCTTATATTCTCTGTTATGCATTTGTTTCAATGTTGTATGTGTGTGTATGCTCTTGATTTCATGTTGAATGTATGAAGTCTATGAGAGGAGAAGTATGAGTTTCAATTGTTTCTCGTCCTGAGGATTCCTGCAAGGAGTGCAGTGAAGGTCCACATAGAGTGCGTTGATAGAGTTCTGAGTTTTATCTCAGAAAATCTTAGGAGGGATACCATTGTCCTTATACTAGAAGAAATGGAGGTGTAGCACAAGAGCCATGCAATGCATGCGCAGGCCAGAGAGAGAGGGTCTTGGACTTTTCCAACTGAGGAGAAAGGTTGAAGAACTGTTGTTGTAGAGAATTACACAGAGTTGAAGGGTGAAATAACCAGAGGTTATTGTGAATGCCACAAGGTGTGCATGCAGGGATTCCTTAGATTCTAGGAGTTACAATGAGAGTCAATTTCAGAGGGGTTAGAACCTTTGAGGTGTTCAAATTAAGAATGAGGTCTGGAGTCACCTCCCAAAACTTAAGATCAAAATGAAAGATGAAAAGGTAATTGGGCAGGAGTCTTTGGGAAGTATGAATGGACAGTTGAAATTCTTAAAGGGAGAATCACCGAAGTTCCATGAACCATTGGGTCTTGCAAACCAACAAGAAGATTAATGTTGAGTGTATTTCAACACTTGTAATCTTAGGAGGGATAGTGGCCGTTGGATCTGTATCAATGAGGGTCATTGATCTCATGCTTAAAATTTGCCTCTGTAGAATTCAGGGCATGGAAGATATTGTGAATCAGAGTCGAGAGTTGAGAACACCTGATTCACGGAGTCTCAATAGAATGAGGACCATTAGATCATGAGAAGCTTAGAGTCATCGATCGTGACAAGGAACCATTGTGATTTCAGCTATTGGTGAAAAGTGTTGTTGCATTGCAAATCGCCAATAAGCGAAATTACGAAGTGCCGAAATATTTGGGCCCCAAGTTTTAAACAGAGGTCACATAAGGTAAATTCAAGGGAGGAGTCAAAGGACTCATTATCCTTTTGGGTTTCTAGGGATTGATGAGTCAGAGGGACTCACATCAGTGATCGTGAAGTCGCGAAAACCGAAATACTTCTTGAGTGAAGTTTGTGTTCACGTCAACTGCTCACGTGGGTAAGAGTTGGCGCTTAGTGCTTATTCACATAGGTGTAGTTCCAAGGAAGGACCTGTGGATAGACACTTGCATGTGGAGGATTCCTATGATGAATCAAAGAGTCAATCAGGCTCGAAAAGGGGAGATTAAAAATGATCCTAGACCAGGAAGTCATGCAGAACCTGTTGAGGTAGGGGGTGTCTGCGTCACATTTTCAACATTAATATTGTTTGAATCAACCCTATCCTTGTCCATGAGAGATACCTCTTTATATAGGGGAAAGAGAGATGGTTGAAGAGATTAGGATGATCCCACCAAATCAGAGAAACGAGTAAGATCCAAACTATTCGGATGCCACCTCATCTTATAGAACTTTCGTGAAACTTGACCTTTTCTTAGTCTTTTGACATCGTTGCACCCTATCTATAGAGAATCCTGCAGAGACGTGACAACCCATCTTTAGAGCAGGGGGCAACGATCAGGCATCGTCACACCCTGCGTATAGTGAAGTCTGCGATGACCTTTCTTCATAAGGTTTTTGAGAAGATAAAGTCAGTGACTTCCCTCATGGAAAAATATTCCTTTTTGGGAACATGAAAACATGTTTGTCAATGGATCACTGGGGTGACCAAAATAATGTGTAACACCTGTGAATTCTGGTGGAATGAAATCTAAAACTTTCAAAAAATATGAAAAAATTTACTCCAACAAGGCTGGAAATTGTTAGAAAAATAGGACCTTGGAGAAATAAAATAAAACAAATGCAGAAACAAAACACAGAAGATATGTAATACAATAAAGACACAGATTTAGGTGGTTCACCCAGTATGGGCTACATCCACCAGAGAAATTTCCAGGTCCTTCCTTTATTATTATCCAACATATGAAGGGATACAACCTACAACAAACCCATTATAACTTCCTCTTCTTTATCTCATAGCCTCCTATCTCAGAATACAATATTCACCATCAACCATAGTCGCAATACATTTCCCTCATAAAAGAGGGTCGCCTTCTAGGGAAAAAAACCCTAACATAATCTCTACCGTTAGATCTGTGACCTTATAATGAACGGTCCAGATTTACAATGAAATTACAATATACATTTACAAGGAAATTTTTCCTCCGGGGGACGTTGCCCCTGAACCCCTATTGGGGGCCCGCTTGCCCCTATACCCGCCAGCTGGGGGGATAGCCCCCCCGGACCCCGCAGAGGGGGTATTCCCCCTCTGCACTCCCCCGCGTGAAAGAGTGTACATACTTCTAGGGTGTAAATACTTCATGGGGTATAAACACGACTGAAAGCAAGGACCTCTGAATCAGGAAGATAATCAGGCTCCACAACCAACAGAAATGAAGCTTTGAAACTAAGATCAGAAACCTATTGATCCTCAAGAACAAACTGCTCCTTCATGAATGCCTCTTTTCTTGAAAACTGATAATATTCTTTCTCTTTTATAAGCAAATCTTGGTCATCAGAAGATACAACTTCTTATTTAAAAAAATGATCATGAGATATTGTACAACTGAATTTAAATCATACTGATAATTCTCAAACGGGAACATATGATTATCTATGCAATCATCTGTTACTTCATGCTCAAAATATTTCAGAAACTGATCATAAACATGACATGCATTCCTGTCTATAGGAAAATCTAAGCATAATGAAGAATCTGGTTCCAAATGTAAAACATACTTACAACCTTGTTGCTTCTCCAGATCTGATTCATACTCATTGTCTTTTTGTTGTTCATATGGAATATACTAAAAGTCCTCTTGCTTCTCATCTTGTGCATGCATATTTTCAAAATATACTCAATCTCAAATCTCCTTGCTAGCACATATGTTCTCCTCAACCTCTTCAACATCTTCAAATAAGCATTTTAAGGATGAATATTTCCTTTCTCTCAAGAGAAGAACAAGCTTCGAATGCTGAACCATTACATAGTACACCATGGAAGTAGTCTCAGAAGGTCAGATTTCCATTGACATGTTATGATAAACACTATAAAACCTCATGTTGAAGATAACCAAGGCTTCCTCTTCGCCTCTCCTCAAAGCATTAAAATCAGCCAAGTACTGATCAAGGGACTTTTTCTCACCCCAAAACTTTAAAAATGCATTGCGTAGCTCGATACAAGAACCAATGGAATCGACTTTCAAACCTTTAAACCACACAACAACATCTCTGAATAAATATTTTGAGAAAAATGGTAAACCCCATTGTAACATGATCATGAACTATCTCAAACTAATCAACAAAGTTCTCAAAGGCCTCCAAATGCTTCTCAACTTTAACATAATCTTCTTCAGAGAACCGATGAAGATACTCAAGGAAATCAAGAGGATAAGGATGAAGGTGATATGGAAGCCTTAAAGGTTTAAAAATCTTGTCTCTGATTCTAGTTTTAAAAAAAGTGGGTTGAATATGAGGTTTAACAAGTTGATGGCAAGGTTCAATAATAAAAACATAAGTGATGAGATAAGAGAAGGATTTGAATAAGTTCCAACCTCCTCAAGGCTACAAGGGTGATCAAATTAAAGAGGTATTTCAATACAAAGCTCATCCTTATGAATAGGTTGGGGTGAAGATACAAGATCAACCTCTACAACACAGGCAGAGGGCAGGTCTTCTTCTTCCAAGGATGGATGTATAACGGAAGGTTGATGATCATCCGAATAAACAAAGCAAAGGATAATCCTCTTGATATGGAAAGGGAAAGAGAGAAATGAGTTGATAAAGAAAAATAAGAGTTCATGGAAAAATATCATAAGATGATACTTGGTCATCCCCTTTCATATGGTCATAATTTTGTCAACATGATCCTTCCTAGTGGATTCTTTGATTCTGGAGTCACCAATTAGATGATTACAATCAATTTATGTGTCCCTCTCTTGTCTACCATCAAGATCTTGGTCTATGTCGTTCTCCCAGGGAATATATATTGACTTACATCCCCAACAATGACACCATTAGTGTTACAACTGAGATTCACCCTCATAATGCAAGAGGATAAGCCCAATACCCATCAAAATGTTTTTGGAGGTGGGTTTTATGAACGGAGGTCAAATGGACAAAGCTCGATAAAAGAATGTTTTAACACAGAAACTGGACAAGCAATGCATAAGGAAATGAGGTCCTCATTAACTTCAGTCAGTGGTTTAAGGTTAAAGCTGAGAATAAGGAAGACTTAGTGAGAAAGGTGGACAAGTGTGCCATGAGCATCCGACCTTCAAGCAACTCGGTGAAGAAAAAATCAGACACAAGAGCACTCTTGAACCTAAGTTTCAGACACTTAAATATATTAGAGTAGCATAATAATCAAAACTCCATTATCATTCCACTACGACAACTCGTCTATATCCTCCATGCACAAGCATTTAAGAATAGGGGAAATAAGACAACAAAAGGAAAGTACTGGAACAAGTCACAACAACATTATAATCAAGCCTACATTATAATACAACTACAACCCTTGTCTAGATCCTCCATGGATGAGTGTTTCAACACAGTTTAAACAAGAAGATGAAAGAAGTTGAATTCTATTAATGTGAAAGTCTTAAGTTTTATACATAACTAGAGAACAACTTTGGTATCAAAATATTACAAAATAGGGAGCTCTGCTCAACCAGTTGATGACCATTCAAAATCTTGAATTGATCTATTTATAATCGGATTAGTTCAAAACTTCTAGGAGTGTGATCTGGTCATTTCATTGAAAGCCTTTCATTTGCACCTCCTTCTGTTAGACTATGCATGTATCCTTCTATTAGACACGAGATCAGATCAACATGGGCCTATAGGAAAACCTGTCCATAGGGGTACCTCGGGCTGACCATTTTGTCTCCATGACCAGACCCTCCATGCCTTTTATTTATGGAGTGAGTCGGGGTTTCAACCACCACTCCTTTTTCATTAACTTATTTTTTTCTCGGGATTGAAACCATGCTTAATGCCTAGGGGGCGACCATGTGATGCTCTCAGATTTTTTGTTTTATAAGCACATGAATGCAGGGTCATCGAAGGCAGTTTGGACCCACACCACTTTTGAGCTCGCAATTCATCACCTTCTGCCATGTAGCTGTTAATCCCTAATATTGGCTCATTACCACTTAATTGGGGTATATTAGATTAGTAATGTTA
>CBVK0100543916.1:0-17213 GCA_900067695.1 Picea abies | reverse complement strand
AAAACCCCAAAATCCCGATGGAGAGTTATTGCTGAGGTCATATAGGAGGCAGTCGCATGGACTATGGTACAGCCGGGAAGGGCTAGAGCTGAGAAGGAAGGGCACATCAGGGATCGGAGAATCAGGGGTTGCAAATACATGTGCATCGCGACATCATAAACCCCGAAATCCTGATGGGAAGATAAGGTAGTGGTCATGGAGGTGTGGTCATATGCGACAGGAGCTAAGCTCAGGAGGGCTCACGCGTGAAAGGAGCTCATCGCAAATCGGGGATTCGAGAGGACTGTGACTCTCGACAGTGGGAACCGTGAAACCCCAAACCCCGATAGTGAGTCGGGGATAACCACGGTCAAGTGCTGAAGGCCGTGGAGGGTAAAGAAGGACCTGTGGATTGGGTCATGTTTTGATAGTGATTCCCGAGGGAATCTAAAGAGTCGTTTCGGCTCAGTAGAAGGAGGAAAAGAACAATCCTGTGAGCAGGAGGTAAGGTGAAGGAACCCTGCGGGGTGATAGGTTGGAATACTCTGCGTCACAATGTCCCTCCTTATTGAAGTTTATTTATAAGTCCTTGAAATCCATGGTGTGAGGGGCCCAACAAGATTAATAATTTTGTGCCCAAAACTACATCACACCCTCCCATTTCTATGGAAAACATGCTAGATTTTAGGAGCTAATCAACCATTTGGATTTTCAAGTTCTCACACTTACCATTGCATTTCATATTAACCCCATTGGCTACGAAGATTTGAAAATCATGAATGACATGGAAATAACAATGTGTTGCTTCATCTACTAAACAATGAGTGAAATTGTAACAACCAAAGAGGGTGTTACCTAAATAACCATTTCCCCCCTTAAAACTAAGACATGGATTAGTAACCTAAATCTGATCTAACATGTAATAAACTCAAATAATATCTAAAATATTGAAGGAATACCATAGTTCAATAATTCATATAACAATTTCACAGTTAATCATCATAAACCAACAATATTTAGAGATAAAACAATTTAAACATGACATCATGTACCTATAGTCCTTAGCTTACTAAAGTCCAAGTGTTGATCATGTCACTACTCTAGTAACCCATGGTCTAATTGTTAACCAAGGGGAATCACATACAAGGGTTGAAATTCCACCCAACTAATGCAACTATGTTCACAAGTATTTCCCCCAAAGTAGGGATCAATCTCAAATCGGTAGGGAAATTAAGGTAGACATAACTCTCTAAAAATAATTCACACAATTCTCAAAGGATTATCAAAAATAAAACTCCCAACTAATCAAACTCGGTGTGGTGGAAAACCTACTGGTCTAAAACACCCCCAAAACCCCTCAATATATGATGTGTAAGGGTCTCACTACCATCCTATCCCCTAGTGAATAAATTCACACTTGGGAGAGACACTTCTCTGAAAGGATCTTACTACCACCCTATCCCCTGGTGAACACAAACACACTCAACTATGGCATCCCAAGGGCCCAAAAAGAATACAAGTAACTAACGAAAATATGAGATTTATTACTCCTAAATGAGAAGTACACTCTAAGCCCCTTAGTCCACTCTTACTAGGTTAGAGAAACCAATAAATTACTCTACCAAGATCTCACTTTAGAATCACAGTTTTCTCACATGGTTGGTAAGAGATTAGAATATTTCCTCCTAGTTCAATCAACACTCTCTAAGGAAGGAAACACCAGGGTGTTACAATCCTCCCCTTCTATAAAGGATTATGACCCTAGAACCAATTCAACATATAATAAATGAGGATAAGGCCTTTTCATTTCTAATTATAATTCCCAAGTGTCATAATATTCTGAGTACTACTTCCAACACACCTTGACCCAATTTATTACTCTATTTCACAAGTGGCTTTTCTTATTGTTGATTATAGTTAAGGGCTTAGTGAGAAATTCCTTGGTTTCCTTCATTTGTATAAAATCAAAATCCAAAACATGCTTAGGGTCAAGTCCATATTTTTTAGGTAAAGATACATGAAAAACATCATGAAATTTCACATGGGATGGAAAGGTCGGTTTGTAAGAAATGACACCCATCTGTGACAATATCTCAAAAGGTCGAGAATATCTTGGTACTAGCTTCTTCCATTTCCCTAGCCATGAATAACTCCTTTTTGGATGAAATATAAATAACACCTTTCCTCTGACCTTGAAGCTTCATTATAATTTCCTTTTATACATAGTTTGTAACATCCTATCTTCCCTCAATTTGTAATATTAACTATGAATTAATACTACCATGAACCATGGCCTAGATATTTGATATTGTACATATAAATCAAATGTATTTTATTTAATAAAGGAGCCAAGCAACTGTTTGAGGTGTGGAGCATAGGTACTAGCCATGATACCACAAGTGGGAACTAGTGATGGGGAGTTGAGAATTACCTTGTTTACCCAAAGAATTAACCTTCACCTAAGAAAGTCTTAGTGCCTAAATTTGTTTAAAGTATTTTACCTTACGTTGTTCAAAACAAGTCAGTTTATGAGAAAAGACTTGGTGGTTGAGCAGTTAAGTCCACCTTCATGAAGGTACAAGGAAAACAACTAGATCAACTGAAGTTATTAGCCAAAAGTACCACAACGAGTACCACATTGATTTGGGAGGCTAACTCTCAGAAGTTTCAGATAGAAAACAAGTGAAGAGAATGTTCTAGAAAAATAAAGAAGAGAGAATTGCACGAGGGTGCAAGAAAAAAGGATAATATTTTGAGAGGAAATAGGAAGCTTATTAGTGAGCTTGTGGTCAAATTGGAGCAGAGAATACCCAAACCCAAACTTGAGTAGAGAGGGTTGTGAATTGATGTTGTTGGGATAGGAACTAACACTAAGAGGGGAGGACACTGAGGGATTGAAGTGAAAGGACACCCTTGTGTGGATATAGCTTTTTGGGAAGGCATCTGAGAGTTCATGGTGGCCCTGGACTCAATGGGTAGAGGATGTTCTCTTGTTTCCTATTAGTGAAAGAGAGTTGCCTTCACATTAAAGAACCAAAACTTTTGATAAACCTATGTGTTCCCTTGGTGGTATCATGGCTTAGCACGTGGGTGGCCTACTATAAGAAACATTAAGTGTAGCAGAACCTATGGTTGAGTGGAGAAGTGTTCACTCTTAGTCGGTTTCCCGGTCAGCTATTTATGAATAGATAAGTGTACCGGCATGTTTAATGGGTTTGATTTTTGTTCCATTTGCAATGTTTTTGTGTTTTTTCAATATTGAACTATAGGATTTGTAAATAAAGCGTAAGAGTTGAATACTAGATATGCACAACTTTTTTAATCGTATGAGTAAATATTCCTTATTGATGTATGTGATAGAAATACATATGGGGAAATTATGTCTAATTCCCCTTGAATATCATGTAACTCCTTCTTGGTATATTTCTGTTGGCACAGGGGTAGACCCAAGGTTCAATGCTTCAACAACGCACCAACAAAACCCTAACTACTAGCCCTTTCGGCAACACTTGAGAAGCAAATGAAGTCTCACCCGAGGTAGAAGCAAGGGTGGTTGTAGGAATCAGATGTATACAACCTAGCTGGGACACAGATATTTGATTACAACACCTTAACAAAGCACTTAGCAATTTCCATTCATTAGTATTTAACCTTTGTCTACAACATAGATAAACCCTAATTACAGAGCAGCACAGTATTCACTCAGATCTAACACATCTAAGCACTTATCATTTGGAAATAGATCAGATCTAGCATACATTTACATTATTTAAGAACTAAGCTATCATATCTTATCCATATAAGCATACATTACGACACTAAGCATAAATCACATAAACAACATAACAACCATAATGCACAAAGCAACCATAACACAGAATATACATGGTTCACCTCCATCATGGGACTATGTCCACCAACTCTTCATCTTCTTTATCATCTTTTGTCAATCATATACATGCACAGAGACACAAGATCGTACTTCGCATAAGATAGGAGATCTGCATGCACCTTGCCAAATCCTCCTTCCCCAAGCTAGGTTACAACACAAAGCCTTTACACAGTCTCTTACAATCACTTGCACTTAGCCTTGCAAGTTCTCAACACAGTATGCACAAAGAATTTACATCTTGCACTTAGCACTTAGCATTACACCCCTTGCGCCTTACTTACATCACCTAGATTTCTATTTATACATTACAAAAGAGCCTAAACATGGGTAAACCCATGGGCCGACATCCCCATACCTGTTACATAAGCCCATAACCCAAAAAGCCCTAAAAAGGGGCCAAGATCTCGCGATATCGACTTTGACTTGCGCTCTACCTTCGACAACCTGTCAAAGACCCAAAATAGGTCAAAAGTAACCAAGGATATCCAAAACTTGGTCAAGGGAAAACAATTTCCTAAACTGATAAGTTGCAATTTTCCATGGTTGAAAAACCCTTGTTCGAAATATATGTGGATTGAATGACTACATAATTTATGTAATTTATTAAATGACTTTGTGTATTGGGCCATCCTTGTTCAAGTGATTATGTAGAGGAACTTGGGTTCCTATCCCTCAAACAATTTTACAAAAGGCAAGGATTGGTAGGGGATTGGTTCCCCGAGGTTATTTGAATCCTTACTTGAGTGTGGAGTGTGAATGAGTGGCCTGGAAAGATAGAAAATAAATAAGTGTCGAGAGATGATCTTGGCCATCCATTGGTGGGATGATAGGTGATCTCAACCACCTGTTGGAAAACCATGTGTCAGAGCAATCTCGACTGTTCGTTGAAGATCGAAGGGTGGGAAAAGTATTTCATAAAGGCTTGTTCAAAAATTTCATGAACCATTGACATCTCAAAGAGGAGAGCCTAGTAGCCCATAAGTGAGAGTAGTGTGTTTTCCCATCATTGGGAGTTGGAATTCGGGGAGGCCATATGACCTTTCAGTGTAATTAAGAATAGTGCAACTTTTAGCTGAAGTATGTACTAGACCATTAATATTGAGCAGTCTAGGACGTACAATCTCGTGGGTGGTATGTTACCGCGGGTTGTGGATTGTGTAAAGGTTATGCATGCGTCAAGCTTGAATAGGCCATGAGTGTGAGCCAAAATGATCAAGATTCGTTGGATTAGAAAGGGAGGAATATATAAAATCATATTTGGTGGACCCAATGGCTCGATAAGGATCATCATGGTTTAGGACCCCATGCTAATCGTGATCGTTGATTGGCACTATTTTTCAGATGTTTGATCTATTGAATTGGCATGTTTCCTTGTAAGGGGCCAAGATCAACGTGGATGACACATTATCTCACCGAGTTAACATGTCATGTGGGAATTTAGTGTCACGGGACATGCCGACAAGGGTATGTCTATTGGATATTGTCGTTTGGTAGGGGACATGTGAAAAATGGATAGGTGTCCTCTGTAGAGTTGTCAGAGAAAAAAGATAGGCCATTATTGGTTGAGCACTTATGAACCTGAAGAGGTGGAGAAACATTGATCTCAGTTGATTTTTTCCATTCGATCATTTGAGAGAGTTTCCATAGGTAGGTTTCCATGGGAAGATATTCCCAAAGGATGGAATCAATGTAAGGATTTTGACCACTTTGTTGCAGGATAACATGAGCCCGACATGCTTGCTGGGGAAGATTCTTGTGGTAAGAGATTGTGTGGGAGGATACCCCAATGAGAATGTCTCGTTAAGTCTTTTGGGATTTGGAGGGCCAATGGCCTACATCTGTAGGGATTGCATCAGGTACATGTTGATGCCACATGATTGAAATGACATCATTAGGATTGAAAGCCCTAGATTTCTTTAGGGAGATATAACTTTATAACTAGAGCTCGATTTTGAGCATGATTATAGTCATTGGAAATATCTCGAGGAGAATAATCTATGTGTGGGTTCATATTGAGAAATGATTTTGTTTCATTTAACATGGAGTTTTAACACCCCATTAGCCTAAGGAAGGGTTAGGGGGTGGGGTGTGTTACAAAGTAGTATCATAACAGAGTTAAAAAACTAGGCCTTAATGGGATACAAACCTTCCACAAAGATTTAAATTGTAGAAGCCAAGATTATCCTGTTGAACTCTAATGCAAATTGGAAAGTACGTATTCACTTCATTTCTCATACAATTGTATAATATCGTGTATAACAAAAAAATTATGTCATTTTCCCTATTTGACAATTTATTCATGCAGATGTGTGCTAACAAGAATTTTTTAGTGTAACTAGCAGTGGGAACAGATTCCTTATTTTTGACCATTAAGGATAATTGAAGCCTTGATGGGGCCAAGAAAATTGTATATAATTTTGAATTATTATTGCCTAATGGTAGGCTATTGTTTTAGTACTTAGAAGACTTAGAGAATAGAAGAAAACAATAGTAGATTGGTACAATTCAGCATGGAGGAGACCTCACATTTTAGGGATGAGGAATATGATGATAGGAGGGCTAGAGAAACCCCTCCATATTTAGTGGAAATTGTAAGAAGAATAAGGATTGAACTTCAAATCTACAAGGAAAGCAATGAAAATATTATTAGAGCCTAGGAAAATCATAGAGAGTTAAATTCATTATTATTGTAAAGTCTATTAGAGATACAAAATCACTTGCAGTAGGGTCTAACTACAAACAATGTAGGAAGATAGTCTGAGAAGTTGCAAATCCCATTAGAGATTCATAGGAATGGGACACCATATAGTAATGTTGGGAAAATCCATTTCAAGAAAAGGCATAGGAGAATTAGGAAATACACATCAAGTGGAGACTCTTCCACAAATTCCTCCAGGAAGAAAACCACTACCACTGAAGAATTGTCCAACAATGAGACTATTTTGATTTTCCATAACAAGAAGAGGAAGAAACATTCTAGAGATTCCTTAGCTGAGGAATTTAGAAAGGAAAAACCACCCACATTTGATGGAGAAATCAAGAAGGGTGAAGAAGTAGAGGCATGGCTGCTAGGAATGAAAAAGTATTTCTGAGAAAAAGTGGACACCTTTAATTTGGTTGGAGGGGCTTCCATTTGGTGGGAATACCTCAGGAATGTAAATAGGATCAATGAGAATAAATTGACTTGGACACAATTTGAAAAATAATTTAGAAATGCATACTTGTCTAATAAGTATTATGATAGCAGGGTAAGGAATTCCATGATCACAATATAGGGAAACTTACCATGGATGAATATGTAAGGATATTCTTGGGACTATTGAGGTATGTCCCTTACACTAAGTTTGATGAGACTAAAACCATTTATAACACCATCCGAAAATACAAGCTCTGCTATGATTATTTAAAACGTAGGTAGGAGCCACATAAGGATTGGAAGATAAAATATAAGTCTGAGTTTAAGAAGAAGGGATTTATATAATCTTGATTCAAGAGTTAGAAAAAGAGAACATTGTCTATTCACCCCACTAAAAGTGTGCACCAACAAAAATATTAATCTGAAAGTGGGAATAAGCTAGAAAAACCCACAAAGGAGAAAGCATAAGAGAAGGAGAAAGGACCATTAAAGTGTTGGGGTTTTGGAGAAGAATTTTTTTTGAGAGATTTCTCCCATAAGAAGAATGATCATAGAAGAATTTATAATGTTCAAGAGGATACCACTATTAATGATGTAGCCAGGAATGTACCACAAATTTATGTTGTTGTTGAAAATTGGCAAGCAGACCACCAAGCTTTAATGGTGGAGTTGGAAGGTATAATTTCCAAACAACCTATTTCAATTTTAATTGACCCTAATTATAACTTAAGTTATATTGCACCACAAATTGTTTAGGTTTGTGACTTACAAAAAAATATGCACACAAAGTCATGGTTAGTCCAAATATCCATAGGAACCAAGACAAAGGTGATTGAAGAAGTTGCAGCTTCTCCATTTGAAATGAATGGATTGCATAATCAAGCAACCTTGAATATCCTACCCTTGGGGTCATATGATGTGCTAATTAACATGGATTGTTTACAACCCATAAGGTGAAATTGGACTATTTTAACAAAAAACTAGAATGTGAAGATGATGAAGGAGCCAAGAGAGTATTGCAGTGATCCGGATTGTAAAAGGAACGAAATTGGAAATAGACAAGTAATGTGAGAAAATAGATTAAATGTGACAAAATCAAATAAGGAAAATAATATGGCAAGAAATAAACTTTTTATTAAATGGAAGAATATTTATAACTATCATGAATGTAATGATCTCCTTTACAATGAGAGGCCCGTATATATAGTAATTACGGGGTCCTCATAGGAGCCATGTCTTTTCATTATTTAATTTCTATGTGTTCATGTCTTTTCATTATTTAATTGTTATGTGTTTTGTTTTTCAAATACCATGGGAAAATACAATAGGCTACAAAAAAACCCATGGGTGAATTTCATGGGTTGATTCCATGGATTAAAAAACAAAACTACGCACATGACTTTTCTCCATTTATGATTATTCTTTTTCCGACCAAATACCATGGGTGTATAATCATGATGGTAAAAAGAAACAATTACCATGATGATTTGGTGGAAGAAGTGGATGGCCACCAATTTCCACTTGGATCATGTAGGGTATTCAAAAACCCATATCAGTGAGATAGATATCTTCCTTACAACTCAAGAAGTATAGTATAAAGGGATGCCCTTTATATTCTATATAGGTGCTAAATTCAACAGAAAACAACAAATTGAAAAACGAAGATCACCCAATGTTATGTCAATTTAAGGACATGATTATGGAGGAGATACCAAGACTACCCCCTAAAATGGATATTCATTTTTACATAGAGATTATGCCAGGAGAAATTCCTACTTCTAAGGTGCCCTATAGGATGAGCACACTTGAGTTGGTGGAGTTGAAAATACAATTAAAAGAGATGCTAGATAAAGGGTACATTTGGCCTAATGTGTCCCCATGGGGAGCATTAACATTATTTGTCAAAAAGAAAGATGGTACCCTTATACTATACATTGATTATAGGAAATTGAATAAAATGACCATTTCCCATAATCAATGATCCATTTGATCAGCTAAGAGGAGCTACAGTATTTTATAAGATAAACTTGAGGTTTGGAAGTCATCAAGTCAGAATTAAGGATGAGGATATCCATAAAACTACTTTCAGAACAAGATATGGGCACTATGATTTTGTGGTGATGCCATTTGGTCTTACCAACGCACTAATCATGTTTATGTGTTTAATGAACAATGTTCTTGGTAAGTATCTGAACAAGTTTTTCCTAGTTTTTATTGATGACATTATGATTTATTCCAAGACCGAGGAAGAGTAGGAGGAACATCTCATATTGGTGCTACAAGTGTTGAGAGAGCATTAGTTGTATGATACGTACAACAAGTGTGATTTCTTCCTAAAATAGATATAATATTTGGGTCATGTAATCTCAGAAGATGGAGTGGTAGTATACCCATAAAACATCAAGGAAATCATGATTTGGTTAGCCCCTAGAAATGTATTTGAAGTAAGATTGTTTATGGGATTGGATGGATATTACTGAAGGTTTATCCAAGGATTTTTGAAAATTGGTCATCCAATCACTTCACTATGAGTTGTGAACCATTGATGTCCTTGTTGTTCCAGAGTCTGTACTTAAGGCTTAGAAGTACAATGTCTAGGCATCCGAAAGTGAGTAAGGGGTAGAGAAGGAAGAAATGTCAACCTTCGGCAAGGGAAGCTAGGGTTGATTTCTAGGTTGTTGTCTAGCTTCCAACTATTATTGGATGTTTATGTCCCTTTTAATTGCTGCCCACGAATGTTCCAGTTCTACCCAGGTAGTGGTTGTTTTAAGAATAGTATAAAAAAGATTCAAGGCAATATGCGTTTGATCTGATAGTCTGGGTTCAATATTAGGTTGTCTTGTCACATGGATAGTGATAGAGGAATAGAATAATAAGAAAATCTCAATAATTTTTAGATCCTCTCTCGATTTCGGTCGTATAAAGGAGAGTTTATAGCTCCAATAGTGAAAACAGGGTGCAAACCAAAGGCCCTTTCCCGTAACTGAGTTATATTTTAATAAATGTGTATAAGGTGTAAGAAAAACATTAAGTGGTCTATCATGTAAGGCTCCTATCAATGGAGAATCTCACTCATAAACAGAGGAAGAAAAAGATAAAGAAATAACTTGATGAAGCATAAAATATATATAGAAATCTAAAGTGTTTACTGTTCTTATACCTGCTGATAGCCGGTACAGAGGAAAAATGGTAAACAAAATAAAAAACTAAAATTTATTCACGATAGTAGAGGTTGTACTAAATTATAGCGAAGCATTCATCAGATACATCTATGAAATGAAATGAAATATGAAATATAAGGAAACAAACTCATAACACAGTCATGACGAAATCAAGAATCTTCGGATTTGCTTTATATTAACTCTCGAAGGAGAAAAATCTCTATTTACAATCGACCCAAAAAGGTCCAGCCCTTTGTTCCTTCCTTCTATTGTATATTTATACAGATTTACATATGATGGAATCTCAATTGTTCCAGGATTTTCAGTTACAACAAGAAGGAGATCAATCGTTTCATTTCTTTATCTTTGTATTTATTTGGTACTAGAAGCCTGTCCCTTTGCATGCTCGATACAAGTGACACATTTTTCCACCAGCTGAGATATCAACCTAGAAGGTTTCACTTGACAATTGGCCTCAAAAATATAACAATCTTGGACTAATTGTGGTAACCTTTCTTCCATCTGTTGGTCTAGGGTGTCGATAGTGCACAATCACACACTTGGTTTAATAATCCATTTATCTATTTGAACTATGTCTGCCAGAGTTACTTGTGAGATTTCGGCTGAATCTCTTTCTTCTTTCTCATTGATATCAAGCGAGAATTTTGTTATATTTATTTGGTTCAGTGTGTCAACATTTCTCTCACTATCAATGCCTAACAAAATTCCATCTATAGAACCGAAGGCCTCTTCCCAGGATTTCCTTGCCCTCTTGGCTTGCGATTTTCCTTCTGATATGCTGCGTTCCCATTCTTTCAACAAAATATTACCTCAGGTCTATTCCGAAATTGAAAATTCGGAACTATTTGCCGATTCCCTATTTGTTGTAGCTATTACAGCTTCTTGAAATGCGACCCGAGCTGCTCCAGCTTCTCTCTCTCTGACAGATAAGTTTTCCAATACTTGATCAATAAGCAGGCAGTTGTCCCAAATCATCTTTACCTTGGAAAGTAAACTTCACTGAGATGTAGAAACTCTGCTCTGAATCTCCATAGCCTGGGACTAGAATATCCCGGTATTTATAACCTAGCTTTTGGCGAACTCTAATCTAACCTGTAGCTGCCCTATCAAGTCTCTTTGCTGGCCTACCTGTATTTGACTGGTCTGAGCTACCAGCTCTGCTTGTTCGAGCTTATCTTTGAGCAACTTGATTTCCTTTTTATCGGCCATCCTTCCTTGTTCTATTCCTGTGTTCGCCTAGTCCTGGGAAGCTTCCTCGGCTGTGGCTAGTTTAGCTTCTAAGGTTTTGATGAAGAGATTCTTTCTCTTCAACTGATTTTTCAAAACCCCGACTGAAAATTGGTTTGCTATAGCAAACGCCTCTAATGTCCCGGCTATTTCTGTCACAAACTCTTCTTTCTTCTTATCTTTCCCATCAGTCAACACCTTAAATTTCTTGGCCGTTGATCCAGCTTCTTGATAGAATTCTCTTTTTACCATAGCTTTTCTCTTTTTATCAAAAAAGAACTCATTTGGAGGGAGCTCTTCCATCCTTATAGGTCTCAATTCTTCATTGAAAATCCACCCTGCATCTATGTTCTCTTGAGTTGACTATAAGGGAGTAATGGAAGCGATGGGATCTCTGATTTGCTTAGCTGATTGGCCTGGAGTGGCAACTAGAGTCTGCTTTTTCAGTGGATCGGGAGTTTTCATTTCTAGTTTCAGGCTCCTAGTTTGCTCTTCCCTGTCCCGGTGTTCTTCTTGTCTGGGTGTTGAATCTTTTAAGCCTTCGGCTCCTTTTTGCTGAACCTCTGTTGTTATTGGATTCTCACCCCGCAATACTGGGGGAAGACAACTTTGCCGATGTTCTTGGAATTTTAAAACATCGGCCCTTTCTTCGGGCGCCAGGGCTTGTATCCAAGCCAACACCTCGGCATAAGATCTCGTGCCTCAGAAAATGTCATCCGAGGGGAATTTTTGTGCTCAAACCTTTTAAGCCTGCAATTGGCTAAGTGGTTACTTACGATCCTATGTGGATCATGCTTCTTGAATTCGACATGAACCAATTTCAGGTCTTCTAGGGCTGCTGCCTCAGCTTTAGCATGCCTGAAATCTAACAAAGAATAGGAATTTAAATGAATAGAAAAAGGTGGACATACCTTCTTAGAATATCCCTTAAGTTCCTTGCTTACGCCATCGATTCCGGTTTTCCTAGCAATCTCACGAAAAGCCAGCCTATCGGGTATGAATAGTGGTAAGGCATTCAGAGGAACAGAAGCACTGAAAACCTTGAGATATGAAAATTCTGCTTCCACGTACCAATCGACTATACTGCTCAGATTTATCGTGATACTGTCTGAGATCCTAGGTGGTAGGTGGTCGAAGATAGTGACATGTAGTGGTACCATTACCCAGTTAAAGATTTCATACACAAAATCTAAAGCTTTGTCTTCCCACAGCTTTGAATGGTAGACGTGGATGGGCTCAACCTCCGATGGAGTCCAGCTCCAACTCATTAAGGGAAAAGGCATTAGAAAACACATGGCGTCCATGATATACGCGGACATAAAGAATGAAGTGATCTTTCCGCTCTCCTTTTGCGCTCGATACTCTATAACTCGACTGGTCAAACTATCAGCGAATAGTTTAGCCCAGTCGAAGGAACAACCTTCAGTGACCGAATGAATTAGAGGACCCATTGAAGGAAAAAATGTGTGGTGTCCTCTCTCCCATATAATCTACAGGTCATCATAGCCACATATTTGAACTGTGGTTCCAGAGAAGAGATTGAATATATACCATTACTGTCCACCTTGAACTTCGCAGGGTGTGAAACCCAATCTTTGATTAAACCGGACATAGTCTTGTTGTATTGCACACATTCCTTCTGTTTAAAATTCTCCAAGAATTCGGCATTGTATGTAAGGTCTGACATGGTTGGGAACTTGTACATAGCCTGCAATTGTTTGGGTCTGAAAGTTCCAATGGTGACCCTCTTCTCATTGACGATGGTTCTAGTTGGTATATCTACATGGTCTAATGCCCACCAAACAATATTGTAGTAAGGGAGCAGACGTGGCCTAGCTGCTACTTTATGAATTTGATCTTGGACGATGATCTTATATTTGGTGATCAGGTCATCTTTTTCATTTTCATTGGAATCATCCGAAACATCTACCAATTCGGACTGTAGAACCTCAGAAATATGCGACCAGGTCCTGACAGAGTTGACACTTTGAGGTGAAGTATCAGAAATGTTGTCTGAACCTTGTCCTGGAACCTCAACAATGGATTTAGACGATTTTCACGGGGCCATGGTGGGGGATTATACTTTATCTCTCTTGCGATAACAATATGTATACATACAAAAATTAGTTCTCTCTAGAAAGGTTTTCTCTGCGTAGAATAGGAATGAAATTTGTGACAACAAATAAAAGATCCATGCCTTCAACCATTTAAAACTAGGTCGTCCTTAGGAGCAGAACGATCAAATCATTCTTAAATATAAATTTTAGCAAATAAAACCAAATCCTTACTTGTCGATTCGCCTCATTTCCAATTAGTGTCTTAGATTTTGACAGTTCGTAATGTAGGTTGGCGCAAGGAAAGTTTAAAATTGCCTCGTAGATTGTGCATATTAAATTTTGTATTAGAACACTGGCAATGCTGGCTTAGCTTAATTAATTAGGACTTTTTGAATGTTAATTAATCTTTCGGCATTCGCCTCATCGGGAGCTTTCACTTTAACCCTTTAAACCTCTAAAACCCGAGGTTGCGATAATTTGCTTTGGTTAATAAAAAACATAACCATGATTAGGCATTTAATTAATTACGTTGTTATTTATATCATGACTTCGCGACTTAGAGCTTTGAAGGTATAGCTTCCGGGCGGCTTGTATGCCGAGTTGCGAAATCACGAGATCGCGATGATATGATCTAATTAAATTGGAGGATACAATCAGATTAAGTGTTTAATTAATTATGTTTCTATTTTTATCGCGACTTCGAGACTCGACGCTTTGAAGGTATAGCTTCTGAGGGAAAACATGCCGAGTTGCGAATTCCCAACAAATCTTAACCACGGTTAAGATTTTTACCTTTAACATTAGCCTAGGTTACTAAAACAAGAAACTCGCAGTTTCAGTTGTCGGGGTTATGACGATAAGAATTTTGGAGCTAGCAAACGTTGAGACACGAAATCCCGATGATGCTTAACTATGGTTTAGAGTATCTTTACTCTCGGTACTGATCTGGGTAATTTTTTTTTTTTTAAAAACTATTTCATCGTTTCGCCCCTCGGGACTTGTAAACTATGTGATCTATAACTTTCGACATGCGACATCCCGAGGTAAAAAGGAGAGACTCGTTTAAACGATTAAAAGAAAATAAATCATGCCTTAAGAGTATGATAGCCATTGCTACTTGCATGATGAGACTCCTGAGAATTTGGGGGAAATAAAGGAGAATACCAAAACCAGCTTTCGATTTCAACCATTAGGATATAAAATTTAAAAAAAGCTAAAAAAAATAAAGGTAGCTCCAACATAGGCTCCAGCTAGGGATCCCGTTTTCTTGCAAGATGGGAAGAATAGTAGACCACGTGCCTATATTGGGTAAATGGAGTCAATGGCATTAATCCAGTGAAAATGTTCCTTAGAACAGGATACCGAAGGGGAAAGGGACTTCGTCTTTTACCTTCGAAAAGATTTCAAAACTCAGATACTCTTTGCACTTAGTTGTAGTCCCTTTCATGACTTTCTCCTTCTCGTTACTGAATTCAAGTCTGTGTTGAGACAATCAAAATAGTTCTAGGAGACCCAACAGATCTTGTGGTTATCGACTTGCATCAAAAGAAACAATTTTTTATGTTTTTAATCAGGGAGCCCTGTCTGAACTTGGGATGTAGATCGGGTTTTGAAAAAATTGGTTACCAGAGCAGAATGATATTCATGTATAATAGCCTTACAGATATCTCAGATATTGCTTCACTGCCAGCGAGCTTGTTCAGTACCCCGGTGAAGTTATCTAGCCCTTTTTACTGAATTTCCTTTCACCACTTCGGAATATATTTATGCATTTAAATGTTGAGACGAGGGAAATCATTTCTGAATTTCCTTTCATCGTCTTTTGGACTAGATGGGGGCAATCATTTCTAAATTTTCTTTGACCACCTGCCTTATAATTTGCTTTTTTAAAGCGTGAAGTGGGGGCAATCAGTTTGTATGAGGGCTGATATCTATGTAACATTTTTCATTATATGTCTGCCAACTTACTTTGATTACTCGGTACCAACCTTCCCTTAACTTTCACAACACCTTCGTTCGTAGGGAGAAAGGGAAAAATAAATTTTTGGGGGTGTTCTATTTGGGCAAGCCTTAATCCTCCGAAATTGTTGAAAAACCTAGAAAAGTTAGGATCACTTAAGTGTCACTTTGTTTAGCAAGGGACCGAGGAGTTGTGAAGACTAGCTTACTAATCACAATCTTCTTTGAAGCTTTCGAGGTTAAAACATAATCTCTTCCCCCTACGTATGCGAAACCGGAAAGATGTTGGATTTTTCAAAAGGTAAACCCAAAAGCAGAAAAGGGTGACAGATAGAGATCTACGGATTGAAAAACAGGGGTCAAAAATCAAAACCGACTCTTGAAAATCTTTCTCGGGGGTGCTTTACTTTGGGTGACTTATTCATTTCATCTTATTCTTTCGTAAACGCTTAGCCATGGAAATGTTCCTTTATTTATTATTTCAGATGATATTGCCATATTCTTATGGGGTTATGTTGGTTTCCTTTTAGAACCCTTCAAAACAAGTCTTTTAGGAATTCTCACCTTTATCTTACCATTTCATTTTCTTTCCAAACTATCAAAAATCTTTTTTATCACCTGTTTAAGCCAATTTATTTTTCGATACACGACTTTCTATTTACTTCTCCTGCTCATTTTGTTTGTAGCTAAAATCCTATAAAAAGGAAAATATGAAGGTTATCAAGGATTTTTGAAAGGTGTCGAAAATTTATGAAAGGAAAAGAAAGTTAAAATAGCAATGCAAAATGAAATATATATACATATGTAAAAAGTTCTATATATGAATATACAAATCTTTTTTTCTTTTTCTCTTTTTTTTTTTTTTTTTTTTTTTTTTTTTTTTTTTTTTTTCTAGTAGGAAAGAATTTTTTCCTTCGAGAGCCAAGACTCTGAATGGCCCATACCAGATGTGATCGAATTTACCATGTTTCGTTGTTTCTTCCCTCCTTACATCCCACCTTAATACTAAATCACCTGGGAGGAAATCTCTGTCCTTTTTCCTACGGTCGAATAATGCCTTCATGTCGTCTTGATACTTCTGCAACCTTTCATCTACTTCGACCCTATGCTATTGAACCTCGATTAGTTGGTTTATCCTCCTGGTGTGTAGAGACCAAATTAATTTAAGTCTATTAAATCCATAAATTGAAACGGTAAACTTCTACTTCTATGTAGAAAACTCAGTAATTTCTTTAATTCAACATATAAGCATGTTAAATTAATGAACAACAATTTCATAATAGAATAAGAATTACTTAACAGAATAATATAAATTTACCTCTTCCTTATGCTAATTTCTCCATTGACCCGGTTGTCCAGCCTACTGCTTTGCTGCTGCTTGATGCACTGACCAACTCTACCCAAACCGACTAACCTCCCAGCCAGCTAGGAGCAGCATGTTTGGATCCCTAGCTCCAGGAAACCGAAAGGAATCTTGGCCCCCATGCCCAAAACCCCCAGCAAACCGGTGCCCCCTGCTTCTAATTCAACGAAAACCCCCCAAGGCCAAACTCCTCACACCAGAGATCACCACAGAAAATACCCCATAAAATATATCCTCCTCCCAAAATGCTTCCTCCTCCCCCAAAAGAATGCCTTCCCTCGTAAGACTCTCCCTATCATATTCCCCCTTCATCGACTCTCCCCCTTTCATTAATTTCCTTATCCATTTATTTATTATCTTATCCCCTTATATTTAATATCTTATCCCCTTATTAATATCTTATCCTTATATTTAATGT
>CBVK0100543915.1:0-17214 GCA_900067695.1 Picea abies | reverse complement strand
AACATCATACCAATGGGTTCATATGATTTTCTAATTGGCATGGATTGGTTGGAAAAACACCATGTTGTCATAGACTGTCACAACAAGAAAATCACATGTCTTGATGAAGAAGGGAAGTAAGGAAAGGTTCAAGGCATTCCAAGAGTTGTAGTTGTTAGAGAAATTTTAACTATGCAATTGAAAAAGAATTTTAGGAAGGGATGTCAAATTTTTGCAGCCCATATGGAAGAGACAACCAGAGATAAAGTGGAAAGCATTGAAGACCATCTAGTCTTGAGGGATTTTGAAGATTTTTTTGGGGAAATCTCAAGACTACCCCCAAAGAGAGACATTGATTTCTCTATTGAATTGGTGCCAGGAGATGCCCCAGTTTCCAAAAAACCTTACATAATGGGCACACCATAATTGAAGGAGTCATAGATGCAACTTGAAGAAATTTTGAAGAAAGGACATACACTCCCAAGTGTGTCACCTTAGAGATCCCCAGTGCTATTTGTAAAGAAGAAAGATGGATCCTTAAGGCTATGTATTGATTTCAGACAACTAAATAAGGTTACCATAAAGAACAAATATCGTTTTCTAAGGATTGATGATTTATTCGATCAACTGAAAGGTGCAAGAATATTTTTCAATATTGACTTGAGATCGAGTTATCATCAAGTGAGTATAAAGGAAGAGGACATCAACAAGACAACATTCAGGAAAAGATATGGGAATTATGAATTCACAATAGTGTCATTCGGGCTATCAAATGCACCAACACTTTTCATGTGTCTAATGAATGGAGTGTTCAGGAAATACATGGACAAGTTTGTAATTGTGTCCCTAGATGATATATTCATCTACTCTAAGTCATTATTGGAACATGAGAAACATTTAATAAAGGTATTGCAAGTTTTAAGAGATCATAAGTTGTATGCCAAGCTAGGTAAGTGCATTTTTTATCAAAAGAAGATTCACTACTTGAGGCATATTATTTCCGCTGATGGGATAGCAGTTGATCCTGAGAAGATATATGCCATTAGAGGATGGCCAATGACAATAAATGTGACAGAGGTCATATCATTCATGGGTCTTGTCATTTATTACCGAAGATTCATAAAAGGATTCTCAAAGATTGCAAGCCCAATCACTTCTTTACAAAATATTAAGGGAGTGAAATTTGAATGGACTTCCAAGTGTGAAGAAAGATTTCAGCAGCTAAAATACATATTAAGAAGTGCACTAGTATTGAAGATCGCATATCATGATGAAGATTTTGTGGTGTGCATTGATGCATGCAAGGAAGGGCTTGATGGAGTTCTCACACAAAAATATGATGCGGTATGCTATGAGTCTAGAAAATTAAAAGAGCATGAGAGGAATTATGCTACACATGACTTAGAATTAGCATCCATTATTCATGCATTAAAAATGTGGAGACATTACTCACGGGGAGGAAATTTGAGCTAAGGACAGACCACCTTGGTCTGAATCATTTGTATGGACAACCCACATTAAATGTCAGACAAACTAGATGGCTTGATCTTTTGAGTGAATATGATTTTGAAATTAAGAATATTAAAGGCAAGGAAAATCAAGTGGTTAATGCACTTAGCAGGAGAGCTCATGAAATGCATATTGCAACTATTAGAATGTACAACACAAATTTAAAAGATAAAATTATTGCAACAACAAATTCAGATAAACAATATTTGAAAATAAAAGAAATATTACAAGAAGGTAATTTTGAGCAGAAATTTAATTATTATGAGTTGAAAGAGGATGTAATCCTTATGTGCAGAGGGAAAATACATGCGCCAAATTTAGGAGAGTTGAAAAACATAGTGCTAAGGGAAATTCATAGTGTGCCATATGTTAAGCACCCAGGATATCAAAAAACAAATTTAGTTGTAAGAAGCCAATACTTTTGGCCACGAATGAAGAAAGAAGTGGATAATTACATAGTCGAGTGTCTAGAATACCAGAAGGTGAAGAGTGAACATAGACATCCAGCAGGGGTGTTACAGAAATTTCCCATTACATAATGGACATGGGAAGTAGTCACAGTAGATTTTATTACTAGGTTGTCTAGAACAGTGAAGCAACATGATTCCATCATGGTGGTGGTGGTGGATAAATTCACTAAGGAAGCACATTTTATTCTTGTGAAGACAACACACAAGACAACAAATATTGCAAAAATATACATGAAAGAAGTTGTTAGGCTACATGGGGTGCCTAAGGAAATTGTTTCAGACATAGATTCAAAGTTTACATCCAATTTTTAGAAGAATTTGTTCAAAGGTTTTGGGACAAGTTTAAATCTCAGTACAACGTATCACCCATAGTCAGATGGGAAAATAAAGAGGACTAATATAATCATTTATGACATGCTTAGAATGTATGTGATAGACCAACCATCAAAGTGGGAGGATTATATTCATTTAGTTTAATTTTCTTACAATAATGGGTATCAAACCTCATTAAAAATGAATCCAATTGAATCATTGTATGGCATAAAGTGTAACACATTAGTGAGTTGGGATAATCCGGCAGATAGAGATGTTATTGGGCCAGATTTGTTGAAGGAAATGGAAGAGAAAATGGAAAAGATCAAGTAGAATTTAAAGGTTTCCCAAGATAGAAAGAAAAGTTATGCATACAAGAACAAAATTTTCATAGATTTCAAAGTGGGAGAACATGCATTTTTAAAAGTAAAGTAAAATAAAGTTTGCTAAGATTAAGAAGTTGCCCAAAGTTGGTGGCAAGATATTGTGGACGTTTTGAAATATTAGAAAAGATAGAGCCAATTGCATACATGCTAGCATTTCCTGCATCCATGCGAGTGCATAATGTATTTCATGTGTCATTATTAAAGAAATATGTTTCTGACCCTAACCACATAATTGATTAGACTATTATCCAAGTGGAACATGAAGGGGATTTCCAGGTGGAACCAATACGCATCTTGGAATGAAAATTCAAAGTGATCAGGAAAAAATCCATAGGGATGGTAAAGTTTCAATGGACTTGTTATGGTCCTAAAGAGACAACATGGGAGCGCAAAGAAAACATGCGGGAAGACTACTCACAATTTTGTCAATTTTGAAGAAAACATAATATAAGAATGCAAGACTTGATTTTGAGCAGTTAGAGTTTTGAAACCACATCTCAAAGTTCTAGACAACCTATGTTGGGGGCCCTCATAAAATAATGGTACAACCCAATGGATTGAGAGAAGTGAAGGGGGTACATTCCTTGGGTTAGCAGGTTGAGTGGAACATGAGATTTTAGTTGGAACTATTGTTGGAGTTGTAAAAATTGCAGAAATTTTATTTCTTAGTATTACGATGTAATTTGTGCATGTATATCGACATGGTGTGCACTTAGGATGACACACAATTGTAGGAGAGGGAGAATGTAACATCCCCACTATAACCCCTAGTTTAATTAATGCTTAATGTAGATATAATGTGTGGATACAACCAAGTGATGTATATGCAAATTGTATTTCTAAATTTTGATAATAAAATGTGATGCTAATTGTTGGGGGATATGGATAGAGATGGGGGCTGAGTTAATCCACAAGAGAAGGGATGGTCTAAGAGAATGTCTAAGAGGGGTCCAAGAGGGATTTACCCATGTCTATTAATTCAACACACTTCCTAAATTTTCTATTGGTATATGAACCTTCTATTTTGTTGTTGGGTGTTCCCAAAGCCAATCATTGAATGCATGTAAGAGGGTGGGTGTGATGGGTGTTCCCAAAGCCAATCATTGAATGCATGTAAGAGGGTGGGTGTGATAATTCACATCCCATAGTTATTGGAAGCATGGGGGATGAGTACAATCAGTTTGGGGAAGACTGTAAGTCAATCAAGTAAACCAAAGGGAGGAAAATTCATATGTGTAGTTACAACTATTTTTGGAGAGTCATGTTTTGGCATGAACAACAAGTAGATAGCAGAAAAGAAGAGATTGGAGCTGGAGCAACCATGGAGGGTGAATTTTGGATCGTATTTGGAGAAGAACATTGAAGAGCGAGGTTTTCAATCCTGAAGAGTGAACTCTTATGCGAGTTGCATTGTAACGACAAGTGTTTACTGTCATTTTCCTGGTAGTTTTCCTAGCATTGAGTTCCATTCAGTTTCCCAGTAGTGAGACTCTTGGTTACATGTGCCAAAGAGACCCTAATAAATGAATGGTATGACCGATGGACTGAGAGTAGTGAAAGGGTACATTCCTTGGGTTGGGCGGGTCAAGAGAAAAAGAGCTAGTGGAAAATCGAGATAGTTGTAGGGGAATACCAGTGGGTTGTGGGATTTTCTGAGTTGTGAGTGGACAATGAGAGACCACCATCTTTTGTGGATTTCTAGCCCCATATGGGGGTGACTTTCTATTGATATTTGGAACAACAAGTCTATGTTTGGATGGAAAATCCATCCCAAGCAGCTGGTTGCACAACCATTTTTAAAAGATACGTGTTTTATCTTGTTTCTGTGTTGCATTATGAGTTTAATTAATGTGTATTAACTCTATGTTTGAAAACGATTTATATGTTTTTGTGTTGAGTTATTTAAACTGCATTCATGTCATTTTTATCATGTTGTAGATGCATTTAATTATGACATCAGACAATATTTAAATCCATGTTTAATTTGTAGATGGTAAGCTACAAGAAATTAATTAACAGAAAATTTTTGTTTTTATGTGTTTTCTATGTGGTAATGATCCTCAGTTTAGTTGGGGGTCGATACAAGCTTTAACTTAGTTATCAATTCTATTTTTCAATTGGGATATGGCTACTTGATTGTTTGCAAGTAGTCTCTCAATGCTCCTCAACCCATGTAACAGGTCCGCTAACTCACACATAAAGCAACATTGTAAGTGTACTTTTAAAGGAGCTATAAGTACTACCTTTGTTTACCAAAGTTGTGGTGGGACCAGGCATGTATCCAAATAAAATCCAAAGGTATTTTTCTTGTTTAGGATGCTAGAAATGTATATATGTCATTGTTAGTTGCAATAATATAATTGCTCATCTATTTGTACATATCTATTTTATGTATACTATAAGTAGTATGTTAATAATATAATTGCTCATTTATTTGTAGATATATATTTTATGTATACTATAAGTAGTATGTTCTAAAAACAAGGACAAAAAAGGAGGGAGATGGATGCCACATCAGCATGGGATATATTGAAAATTTCTCTCCAAAAAAAGAGTTGCATGTGGCAACTATACAAAGCTTAGAGCAACAATACTCAAAGCCTACATGGATTGGCAATGGAGAGACTAGAAAATGACTAGACCCACACTACTCAAACCATTGAGTGTGTAGGGGTTGAGCAACTTAATCCAATTCAAGAATTGCATATTGTAAATGAGAATATTAAGGCCAAAGTTGAAATAGAACATGCAAATCACCTCTTGGACTAAGAAACAGTTAGGGTAGAAGTCTAGAGTTTTAAGATGGCTCACAATGAAGGCATAAATACCTTACTCCAACATAATATGATGAAGGATAAGTAACATAACTTTCTAAAGGAAAATAAAATTTTGAAGTAGCAAATTCAGAAGGATAATACTAACAATAATTTGCCACTATCATCCAAGCCCAAATGAATATGATTCCAATTTTGACAAATTTTGACCAGTGGAGTAGTTTTGAGCGTGAAGGCATAATCCTTCCATATTGATCCAAATTTTTCCCATTTTCCTTTTGCTAGGTACACTCAAGGCTTGTCTATTGATATTTTACATCTTCATTTTATAGGTTTTGAGATCCATTTTGATGTATAGAGGGAGTTGATGCCACTACAATATTGTCTTAGATATCCTAGACATAATACATTTATCATCTAGGCTTTTATATAGTTTTATACTCTTGGTAGTGGTTAGTTGACTTAGTTTTAATGCTACATTTAGTTAAACTTAGCAATAGGACATCAACCCAAATGACATGTCGTAGCATCATGACTATGTGATTTTCACTATTTAACCCTCTCCCCTTCCACCATGGAGAAGTAAATAGATAGTTTATTCTTTTTCTTTACAATGACATAAATAGAAAACTATAAAAGCATAACACTAATCATTTTTTCAAAAAGTTGTGAGATGAAAGTGGTGTTATAAGTGTATGTTCCCAAATTGAGAAGTTGGTAAGGTTCTTGGTGGTGACTTAGTGTAACGCTTTGAACCCCGGGACTTTCCCAACAAGAGGAAGGACTCTCTAATCAACATGTGAACAATTAATCTTCGTTAATTCATTTAATGTTATCATTTTGCACTGACTCTTATTACTATATCCTTTTAATGTGTCGAATTAGAAAAATGGCTTTAACATTTTGATTCAAGCTAATTAAATATTGACTTCGATATTTAGATTTTTGGTTGTATTTGAAAACTTGATATTATAGCATCCAAGTGTTTGACTCATATGTATCTTTTTTCTTAGCAAACCAATGACCATGAATAATGCCATAAGGATCTTGATTGTCTTGAATTCCTGCACTTTTAAGTTTTCCAATAACTTTTAAATATATATATACACATTGTTGACCTCAAGACATGTTAATCTTGTGGACTCTATTTTATCGCACATCACTTGCTAGACATCCAAACCTCTAATGAATCCAAACATGAAGTGGTGAACACCTAGGTACTCTCCCTTATACCTTACAAAGACTTAGAAATAACTTTATGTTTTTCATGTCTTAGTTGATTATTGAGTTGGGATAGTAGGGCAAAACCAATAAGGTAAGTGTTTTGTTAAGATGTGTTCATTGTTTATTTATGTTGTAACATATTCTAAATTACCCTATGTTTTTAATAAATAAAATTATTTGAGTTTATTAGAATATCATTCCAAAAAAAAATCATAATATTTAAATATCATATAAAAACCCACTAATTTGTTCAATTATCTCATCAATGATAATCCAAACACTAAAAATCCCAAATATTAGTTCCTAGCTCTCCTAATTTATTTTTAATAGACGCAAGGTCTTTGACTTTGCAAATTCTATAATGTTTTCTATTTAAAAATGCAATGAATATTAATTGTGGAATGAAAATGCTTAATATTAGAACTAGGACATAATACTTGAGAAGTTTCTATTTAATTCACATCATCTTCAATATAACAATATGTGATAGCCTTTTTTATTGTTCATGTGCATATCACAATATCACTTTTGTTACTTTTTTCTAGGTTATTTCAACATGTATATTGGTTAATGAAATGCAATTCTTTTAAACAAACCAAATCGTGCAAAGCAAGAAAAATGTTTTCACAAGGTGTTTTCCCAACTCACCAACCATAAAATTTTATGAAAGAGTTGAGTCATTCCTAATAAACTTAATTTTATTTGAGCCAAATACAAGACAAACTATAAAGTTCCATGAAAGAGCTAACTTAATTTTATTTGAGCCAAACATAAGCCCTGTCCTCTATTGCTTAGAAATTTATTAATTTAACTTCTTAATCCTTTTAAATACTATCTTATATTTCTTCTCATGGATCAAATGTGTTAATGTATACAATCATATAGACATGACCAAATTAAAAACTTGCATGTCTTCATTACAATCTAGGAAGAGACGAAACAACAAAATAAAAATAAAAATGTAATACTAAAACTCATATCTAACAATGAATCCAATCTCAATTGACATGAAATTTAAAATCTTGAATACTTGCATCAACAACAACCTCGAAAATACAGATGAAAAATCTTGAATACTTGCATCAACAACAACAATCTCGAAAATACAAATGCAAATGAAATTCAATAGATACTCAAAAAATTCAACAAAAAGACAAAACAAAAATAGATAAAAACACGCCACATATACATATACATAGACATAGACTATATCTTAACTCTTGTCAAGTTATTCAATCCAATCCAATGCACTTTATCATCATTGTTAAACTCTACCTCAAGCTAAGGGATCATAAGTTTACTTGCCTTGGCAACCACATTACTAGTATATAAATGGACTTAAAACAATTTTTCCATTTAAATCGAGACTTTGCTGATGTTATCCGTGATATGTATCGAAAGTAACACCATCATACGCATCTAAAAACCAATTAACATTGATGTTTAATAATGTTTTAGATATGCATATTAAGGAACATACTTATGATTATTGGGATAGAAATAACACATAAATCAGGGATGACTAGTCCAAAGGGTAAAATAGTACTTCAAGGTTATTTGTAAAAGGTATATAGAGTTAACTCAAGAGCACTTGTTTTTTGGATATTTGGAAAAACTTCAACATCAACAACCAACATTAAGCACCTTGTTATGCAATATTGAATGTTGTATGAAAATGGGTATACACCTTCAGATTTAAAGTGCTTCAAATTCCACAGTGCATCAGATTTGAAGCAACAATTCAAATCTGACGATGCACCTCATATTTGAATTGCTTCAAATCAAAGGCACCTTCAATTCAAATTTGAGGGTGCATACCTACCCTCATGTAGCATTCAATGCAATGTTGCACAACAAGGTGGGCATTGATCACCAACATCAACTATTTATAACTCTAGGGTCGCTCTGAAATAACCTTGACCTTGGGAACAAAGTTACCAAATTTAGCCGAATCAAGGCATTTAGTGTAGAAATTCGATTAATTCGATGGATTATTCTGTTTGATTTGGTTCGCTGATTCCATTGAATTTCTAAGCTCTGATTATTCTTCCTTTTTTTCATCTTTTTTACATCCCAATTTGGCCGAATCAATAAGCTCTGATTATTCCGGGTTTTTTCATCCTTTTTTGCATCCCGTTTTGGTTGAATCAAGGCGCTTAGTATAGAAATTCAAAAATTTGATTCATTTGATGGATTGTTCAGTTTGATTTGGTTCGATGATTCTATTGAATTTCAAAATCCATCCACTCCAGTTAGTAAGCTCTAATTATTCACTTTTTTTTCATCCTTTTTTGTATCCTGAATTGCAGCCTTGAGCTCTCCGCAGTAAAAAAACAACATACCCCAAGTCGATGGAATTCCCTTAGTGAAAAATAAGTCTTTACTGATGGAATTCCCTCAGTGAAAAATAGGTATACACAGTTCCATTTCCTGAAACAACTATGTTACATTTGATCGAGTTTTCTATCTAACATAAACTCTCGGTTATGGGCTTCCATTGCGCCATTTTGATGGTGTCTATAAGCTGCTCTAAATGGATCAAATCAACATGAATTAAAGGTTATGAGTATCCTACACATATACATTAACCCATTTCTGTTGTCGTCTACTCTTGTTAGAATACCTGGTTTACGCAGGTGGTCGGGGTTAGTTTTGTGTTTTCCCGGCAGACTTGGACATGTGCGAATATGTTTTCCAAGCATATTTGATTTATTAGCATAAAGAAAAATTCAATGAATGCCATAATTTTAAATATATAAATAGACAAAATATTTCAATTTTTTTTTATGTGATTTTTTTTTTATTTTTTATCTAATTGGTATTTTTGTTCTTTGAATTTTTTGTGTACCATATTGAATTCTAACTAGGACCTAGTAACTATGTTATGCTTGGGAGTTATCCATATTTTATTCATGAGGGGAGATAGGTTAGAAAACTGTTATTGCCTGGGTATATGACACAATTTCTTCTAGACCAATCCACGGTTGAAAATGCCGTTTACATTAAAAAATTCCAAGGGGTTAGCTCAACCAGTTGTGGCCAATGTTACTAGGTATTTGGCTAGTTCTGTTTTAGCAAGTGCCGGGTTTGAATACCCTTGGGTGAGATATCCAGTAGTCTCAATCGACTGGTTTACTAGGGATGTCCGGGTGAGATATCCAGTAGTCTCAATCGACTGGTTTACTAGGGATGTCATCCAGATAGTTGGAAAAACTTCTCTTAAGTTTTTCTACAAAGTTTTCATTAAATTAAACAAATTAATTACTACTCCAATAAAAATGTGCCAAAACATAGGTGAATGAAAAGAATTACATAGAATTTTACAAATTATTAATACAAAGTAACAAGGACCAATATAACTAAAAATTCATACAATAATACACTATTTCTCATAAAGTACACGAAGTTCTCCCTTAAATTCTTTAATGTCAGGATAGTGCCAAGTGACTTCACAAGAGCAAAACGCAACTTAGGTATCAATAAGGAACTATCTCATATACACATTGATGAATTATCTTGACTCCTCAGATCTTGAAATATTAGCAAACTAGTGTCTTATCGAACATGTAATTTTCATCAATATGTACATAAATATGCAATTGTATTCAACTCAGAAGCCACATGTATAATGTCGACCACCCAGTGATGGCTATAGCTGCTAATAAATAGGTCCACAGGAAAATAACAGAGCACTCGCTTTCACCAACACCAAATAATTGCGTCATTGTTCCTACATCAATGAAAACTCACCATGTATCAGATAAAAAAAAAGCTGCTACTGATACTCAAGAAGATATACAGTGAAATAAAAGAAAATACAATGTTTCACTAATGAAAATTCAGCTAGGTTGATCATTTCAAATACCTATGGTCCACATCACTATTCAATGCATGACTTGTCGAGGAGTATTCTGTTATTAGTGGACATTCCCTTCTCAAAATTTTCCATTCTTAATCCCATGCAATTAGACTTTGAAAGAATTCAAATGTACTCTTCTTGTAGACATTTATCTATAAGTTTCCATTTATTAATTCAAGTTTCGAGTTGATATTTGTCTTATTATACCTGTTGATAGGCTTGTTGCTATATAGCTTTGAGTTAGGCTTGACTTCCTATTAGTTCATGGTTGACCAAAAAATATGCACCTCTTTATCTAAAGTTTCAAAAAATAATGATTTATTTTAAATTTCAAATCTTATTTATCTGATATCTTATTGGCCAAAGACTTTGAAGTATTATTGCTGCCTTCACTCCCCCAATGTTATTGTAATAAATATTTCTGCCATCTAATCATTTCATACCTGCTCCTTTTCTCTCTATTTCCTTAAACAATACTTTCATATACCCCAAGTATATGCTACCTAGTAGCCTTGTTTCTAGAAGTTTCTATGTTGAGACTTGCTTTTCGTGACAGCAAATTTATCTTTGATTAGTGTGTAGAGTTTGTGTGTTGTAAAAGAAAGCCAGCATCGCCCAAACACGAAACAATCACTAATGGGAGATCGCAGCCTTTATAATTGGCATTGCAAGAATTTGTGAAGAGCACAGGGAGAATGTGGAGGCCAAGAACTCTTCGTCGCCGAGAAATACAAGTCTGAGAATGAGGAGTGACACGTCGCGGCATGTGGCCACCAGGGCAGGCGATTTGCCTCGACTTCGACAAATTCTGTCACATAATTCCGACAACAAATTGGATGCGATGTTCTGTCAATCAAGGAGATCTAATTGCCCGAGAAAAGGTGAGGGGGACGACATTGTGTACTGCAGCCAAGAGCTGTGACGCGGGTGTTGTGAGCGAGCTATCGAGTATGCCGATTGCTCGCAACCATTAAAATAATTTTTATTTTTCAAAGTTTTGACATTAATTTGACGAAATTCAAAGCGTGTCCCAAAGGTTACTAGCCAATGGTTATATTAATGGTAAAGGGCTAAAGAAAAAGTGCTATTCTTGAACTTTGGCGTGTTATTTGGGGCATGCTGTTATGTTTAGAGGTACTTGCAAAGTTTTCCCTTTTAATTTTTCATACAAAATCCTCATAAATCTCAGTGATGATATTTTGAGATAAAACAAAAGCAACCATCTTATTAAGGTGGGGCATCCTGAGTTATAAGCCTTCATACAAATCCTCATAAATCTCAGTGATGATATTTTGAGATAAAACAAAAGCAACCATCTTATTAAGGTGGGGCATCCTGAGTTGTAAGCCTCGTGACCAATTTAAGCCCAGGGATCATATTTTAAGATAAAAACAAAAACAATCATTTTATTTCAGGTGAGGCATACTTAGCTTTAAGTTTTAACCTCATGACCAATTTAGTTCCCAAGACGTTTCACGTCTGTATTTTGGAGTCTTGAAAATGTTTGAAACTCCAAGCAACTACTATGTATGAGACCATACAACTATTGCAAGTCCACAAGATAAATGACTTCAAAGTCCTTACAAGTTTGGAGGAGTCTTTGGAATCTTGAAAATGTTTGAAACTCAAAGCGAATACTATGTACACAATTATACAATTGTTGCAAGTAAATAAATGACTTCAAATTCTTACATGTTTGGAGTGACGAATGACAAGCAATTAAATGCAGGACACAGATTCAACACCTAGGAGAATTAGGTAATCTTGATTGAAAGTAAGATTGAACATTGCATACTAAGGATCCAAGGGAGAGTTTTGTTCTTTTATGCTGGTCCAAGGGTGAGTACTAGAAAATGCTCACACATAAAACAATTTATGGAGTGTTGCGTTAGGTTGCAACATTACAAGGAACAAATGCAAACACTGGTATAGGCAGATTTTGTCAAGAATTGTGTTCAAAAGAGTGAAGAAGACGCACGAAACTAAAAACAACCATTAGGATATTGTTCAAAAGAGTGAAGAAGACGCACGAAACTAAAACAACCATTAGGATATTGTTATGATAAAACAAATTCAAATGTGGTATTATGATGATCACTTAGATAGTCCTTGCTCAAAAGGTTTAAAATAAGTGGGATCTAAGTGTGTATTAGTTTTCAACGCACGAAACTAAAAACAACCATTAGGATATTGTTATGATAAAACAAATTCAAATGTTGTATTATGATGATCGCTTAGATAGTCCTTGTTCAAAAGGTTTAAAACAAGTGGGATCTAAGTGTGTATTAATTTTCAAATGTCATGTGAGTGAATGATGGAGAGTGTCAAGTATGGAATGAGCTTCCATAACGTGTAAGAGTATGGAATGAGCTTCCATAACGTGTAAGAGGTGTCATAAAATTGTAAGAGGTGTAATAAAATTGAAAGGGAATATATTAAATTGTGATGGATGTTGCGACAAATGAAAATAGTATACTTGACATAAAATAATTCTACTAAAATTAATATATTGATGATATGGTTCAACTTTTTCTCTTATTAATTCCTGCCTAAGAAAAGGATTATTATTATTCCCTGCCTATACACTTTGTAGTCCAAAGACATTAATTAACTATTAGTTCAGCTTGGTGAATCAAATTTTTTTGAAATTTTCAAAGTTCTTAAGACAACACACATTAAGACCAGCATAGATCCATCTTAAATCCAGATCTATCAAGTATCAAGAGGGATCAAATTTCTTGAGGTGTACATTTTTATCATTTAATATGAAGGAATTA
This sequence comes from Picea abies, assembly GCA_900067695.1. Lineage (NCBI taxonomy): Eukaryota > Viridiplantae > Streptophyta > Pinopsida > Pinales > Pinaceae > Picea > Picea abies. The sequence goes on along the minus strand of CBVK0100543915.1, from coordinate 3,924 downwards.
ATACATAACATGGAATTAAATGATAAAAAAATTTACACCTCAAGAAATTTGATCCCTCTCAATGCTTAATAGATCTAGGTTTAAGATGGATCTACATTGGTTTAATTTTTTTAGATGTTGTCATATACTTCTCAGTGCACTTATTTTTATTTTGTGTAATTATTTTTATTTAAATAAAATTATTTTTTAAGAAACTGAAATAGAAAATTATATTTAATGATTGATTTAAAATATTGATGTGACAATAGTTTGAGAGTATTGTCAGACATCAAAATAAATAAATAAAATAAAAATAAGAAAATATCTTGGAGGGGATTGGTGCTTGTGTATTACCCTCTTTAGAAGGAGGGTATTTCAAAGAGTTTACTTCATGTTTGGTGAGGTCCATATAAGGTACTCTGTTAAACCACTGTTAGTCGCAGTGAAGGGCTTATAGAACATTATGTTGTGCACGTGTCTCTACAATGAAACCTTACTATGCATCCCAGTTACCAATTTCTTCATAAAGGGGAGTTGTCAGGTACTGTATAGTCAGCGCTTAGTTGCAACTTGCTGAGAAGAATAGATTATGAGGGTATTTCAAAGAGTTTACTTCATGTTTGGTGAGGTATATAAAGTACTCTGTCAAACCATTGTTAGTCGCAGTGAAGGGCTTATAGAACATTATGTTGTGCACGTGTCTCTACAATGAAACCTTACTATGCATCCCAGTTACCAATTTCTTCATAAAGGGGAGTTGTCAAGTACTGTATAGTCAACGCTTAGTTGCAACTTGCTGGGAAGAATAGATTATGGTAACTCCTTTCTCACTTGAATTTATTTGGATGGAATAGAAAAACCATACAACTTCTTGAATAACAAACTATAGGCCCTTATCTATCTAATTGTTTGCTCTTCTCTCTTCTACATAATGTGATAATATAATAAGACATGAATTGTCCTTTTATTTGCCAATTTTTTTAGATACACTAATGCTTGGTTCCCTTATCTATCTAATTGTTTGCTCTTCTCTCTTTTACAAAATGTAATAATATAATAAAATACGAATTGTCCTTTCATTTGACAATTTTTTTAGATACACCAATACTTGGTTACAAAACCTATATCATTAGAAACTTTACAAAGATAATCGTCATTGTTTCCCAAGATGGATGTTGTCCAACTCCTACTATGTCCATGTCCATGTCTTTCCTTAGGGCCTTGTTCATTCTCAAGTAAGATGGCAAAGATAATTGCTACTTGCATAAACTTCCGTAAGTCTTATTATTGTCCCCATTCTACTAACTTCCAAGAATTCAATAAACAAGCTTTGGAGCTGTTTTGATAGTTGCACTTAGCACTTGATTTCGTATATGTGAGGAGACACATATGGATTAGGATTTTGGTCCTTGCATGCCTGGGATACGCCATGGTTTGACACTATTGGCATCTATTGGCTTGATCTAGGGTATTGGTTCCTTTTTTATATGAAAATTGTTCTACAATTTGTCCAAATTCATCCACCCTACATTTAGCAATGTAGGGTGTTATGCAGAGTTATTTGAGATGTAGAGATGGTAGAGAAAATAGCAACGTTTTCTTTTGGAATGATTGCATTGAGCATAGTATATGCATGATTTTGAAATCCTAACGTTTTCAAGCTTTTTTACAAGTGTATGAATATTGAATTCCAAATATTAATGTTCATGTCACATGAACTAACCTGTATGAAAGTTATTTGTGTTTCATTGTTACATTCTAAGGCTTGGAGTCTATGACTGGTGTTGCAAGTGGCATTTTGAGTGAAACTGTTTCATAACTGTCCATATGTTGCTGTATTTTGATATAAAGATTTTGTGTGCACTTTGGGTGGTTACACATACCAATTACAGATAAATCAAACAATTCTTAATAAGTAATGACATGATTTTCAGAATATTGATGGGATATTTTATGAACAGCCACTGCCTTGAGGTGGAATGATCAGATGGTTTGTACTAATTAAGCCAACTCCCAAAATCTCTAAATATCTTGAACTTTGTACTAGAGAGAACCAAAGAGTAACAAGGGAACAACCTTTTTATGCACACATCCCTACTACATTGGCATGCATCCAAGTCCTCATGTTATTCCTAAATATTTAGACCACCTAGATTAGTTCATAAAGGAGGTGATGTGTAATACTCCTTTTATTCCAGATTTGTCATTTATATGTTGGTTTAGAAAATGTAATTAGATATTCTTTAGCCGGAACAAAAGATATTGTGGACACTTCAATATGAGGCAACAAGAAGTTGGGTCCAATACTAACCAATATTCATAGCAGGGGGCAGTGCAAACTGTATCAACAAGATGAACTGATACAGTGAATCTGGTTGTGCCATCCCAAGATAGGTTGCACTTTTAACTATCAATATTCCAATCAAGGGGAGAATCAAAAACCGCACAAGGATAATCCCTATAATAATGGAAGGCTTTACCGTTGAAGACTGTAACCCTGCATTGATGCATGAAACATTATATCAGTTAATCGGTAATATAAACATAAATATAATTAAAGTCTTTGATCGTTAACTCTTAACTAGCTAAAGCAGGAAGATCTTTACATCTCAAACATGTATAAAATGTTTAAACACCAATGCTGTACCATTACGTATACTAGAAAGCCATATTGAGTACCTTTAGTTAAATTTCCTCCAAGGATAAGGGTAATTGTTGGAATTGTCCCATCTCTACATGTAGCATGAAAATATATAAGCATTTGCATTGCTAATGAATGTCTAAGATAGGTCAATCTAAACAACGGCACAAAAAGAATCTAATGATGCTTTGAATTCATGTACAAATCAATGGTCCAATTTGATTTATTAGATTTCCATAAAAAAATGCCGCTCCATCAGATTTTAATTTTAATTTCAATTTCAAATCAACTCATACAAATAGAAATTTAGTACTTACTCAACTTTATAGAAGGAATAAGAACAATCTCAGCATGTTGTCTTTGGTACTGAACTATATTGAGGTGTGCATCCCAGAGATTATGTCATTGGAATTAATGTCAAGACGGACCTTACACGTTACATTTTTTCTTACTCAGAATAATGACATGTCGAAATGGTTTTAGTAGAGCTTTAGAAAACATATTTCCTTTAAAAAAAAAAAAAACTAAAGAGAACTGTGATGTTCTATATGATAGAATCTTTCCTATCTATTTATTTTGACATAATACTTTTTATATTTACATAAATCTATTTATGTCAAAAGAATAAAAAATGGTGGAAGGGTATACACAATGGCACTCATATATTCTTCTCAACGCTACTAAAGCATAAATGAAATCTGAATATGCATTAGGCTCTAACAGTTTGGCATTTTTTATAAGCAAGAAACCTTTAGCCAATAGCTGCATACATACTTAATCCCTCCACATATTACAGAAAGCAGAAAAAGAGATGACCTCATTCTCAAAAACAGAAAACGGATTTTCCAAAAGACAACGACGCAAAAATCCTCATACAATGCCAGATGCCACTAAAAGAAAAGAAAACCAAAGACCTAAAATCACAAAATATAACTGCACAACAATGAACTCTCCCCTAAAGAAGAGTTGAATACCGTGTCTGCATACGATACTAACAACTCTTCGCAAACTGACAATCTCGCAACATATGCTTCACCATTTTGAAATGATTGCAAATAGGGCAAAGACCATAACAGAGACCACTTTTTGCCAACTGAGCCTTTGATGGAAGGCCCGGGTAGATAACCAATCACACAAACACATGTAGCTTATACAGAATCTACATTGACCAGTCACCACACACTAGAAAGAAAGAAAGAAAGTATTTTTAATGTCCACGAGGTTAATAATAGCCTATGGGACAGATTGTTTTTTCATCTGGCTTTTGTATTCGGTCCTTTTCCTGTGAAGTTTTACAATAATCG
>CBVK0100543914.1:0-17214 GCA_900067695.1 Picea abies | reverse complement strand
TTTGAAGGTGCTTTCTAAGGTATGTTATTTTCAGGTCATCTCACCATTTTTGCTATAACTTTTTTTCTATAATGATTCAGATCCTGAAATTGCTATGAAAGTGAGAAAAAATATCCAAGTATATGTGGTTAAAAATTAATCTTGTGGGTCATTGTATTTTGGGAGTTACACTCTGTGGAAAATAGGGTTTGTGGCCAGTCCTAAAACTAGTCAAAATCAGGTGTTTCGGGTAACAATGTCATAACTTCTTCATAACAGATCCAAATTTAGTTAGAATAAATGTGTTGGTGAGGGTAAAATCTATAGTATTCTATGTAATAGTTTCATATCATTTCATCAAATATTTTGTGCGGGGCACGATCTACAAGGTCCCTCTCTAGAATAAGCCAAAATTCAGCAAGGTTTGTCATTTTTGCTATAACTCCTTTTCTGAGAGGTTCCAAGTAGTTCCACTTGGAGGAATTTCATAAAACACACTAAAAATCATTATGTATCAGTTTCAAATCTTTATACATTACAAGTTCAAATTTATGATTACTTCAAGTTAAGGTTGTTGACTAATCCAAAACTAGGCATGTGAGACTAAAGAAAAGTTTGATGAAAATGCTAGTCTCTTGTTTTTAAAATTAAGGAAGGTTTGAAGGAATGTGATCATATACAACAGTTCTATTACAGAGCTACAAATCAGATTTGGGTTTCCACATAAAACACTGGTGTACTGTGCATGTGTGACTATTTATTTATTACTACTCATTATTGGATAATAATTCTACATTGATATAACATTTGAAGAAAAAGGATTATAATTACGTTATTACTGATTCACCCCCCCTCTCAGTAATCCAACAACCATTGTGTGTCATATTAATTGTGTTTTCATACCTGTTTATTTGGCCTAATGTCGGCTCCATGTTTCTCTCAACTGAACCATCTGAATCATGCCTTATACGCAAGCCCTGTAGCACTTTGCCTCTACGTCTTGACACCTTGGCCCATAGAGGATTTTTCCTGAGTTTCCTTTTCCTACATATGTCCCTTTTCTCTGAGCATCCATGTTTTCCTTGCGCTTGGAACTGGTATGTCTACGATAATCAATCCTCCCTTGTAACGTAGAATTCTTTTATTCTTTTTCAAGCTTTTCAAAATTATTGAAAAAGACAAAAAAATCAAATATACCCCAAAAAGAGGAAGGGAAAAGTATTTTCTTTTTATTGGCAGGACATCGAGTCGCCCTTGGACAAAGCACATCCTTTCGTTTGTTTGTCAAGACCTGGGATTTAATATGACCTTAGGAAGCTATTATCGCTATATAGAGATGTGTCCTCCTTTGTTTGGTTATTCTTCCAAACATTTGGAGAGTTTACGTTGCTTCCTGCATCATGAACTTGTGTCAACATTATGCTGCCTGAGTCTCATCATTTGTCATGCTATTGTCCAAGGGAAGTTTTTACCAAGCTTGAGTCGGCCCCTCTGCATTTTGTCTTTTTCACTCATGCCCAACCATCCCAAAAGTCCAATCAAGTCTTTGTTCGAAATCCATGAAGCCCTCAGTTTAATCATCAAAATTCTTTAGTCCATTCCTGACAAGTTGTCGAAGACCTTTAGGTAGAGAAGTCATACACTCATATTACACTCCTACCCAAGTTGTCAAGATTTTGAGGCTGTTGCACGAGCCCTGAAGGCCTCATCTCTAGCAATCAGGCCCTATTCGCTTCTTGAAGATGGATACTATACATGTATATCTTTTTGATTTCGATATGTAGCTCCACTGTGTATTGCTCACGGCTACACTTTATATAGTTATATGACATGTATTTGCAGTGTATTTGATTGGCAGCCATGATTTATGGGTATGCCCACCTCGGTGAGACAATTGTTATTTGTAGATGGCACCTCCCAAACTTTGGTCCCTAGGCTCACTTGTTTCGTACGTTGGTGAAGATTGATAATGTATTTCGGCCATCAGATACTCTTTTGACCTCACACATTAGGAGGCATCCATTATAACCCTAAATTGCACCAGATATGCTTACTTGGAATCAAACCATCTCATTTTACATCTTTTTCCAAGCCAGTACTCAACAAATCTTCTTAAAAACACCCTTTTTGAAGGCACACACACCCTGCTCCACTACTGCATGTGTGTATACGCTAGTTGACCCACTACAACCTATGTATACCTACAAAAGCATGAAAATGGAAAGTTGCAGATGATGATCACGGTTTTGGGTAAGTTACCTAAATCGTTTGACTTCCCATAGCTAGTCACTCGACCAAATACCTAGCCCTTTCTAGCCTATAAAAGAAGGGGTAGGGGTCCCATTTGGAGGGAGGAAAATAATTGTAAAGAAACTCTACCTGATTTCGCATTCCCTTTGTCCCAAACTTTTGCAACTAGTGTTTGAAGAGAAGCATATAAAAAAGAAGTTTGAGCACAGTTGAAGAGGATCCCAGGACCAGATTCAAGGAGCAGTGGCCAATCTCACTATTGTAAGGTTACTCTTGTGAGATTAATAAAATAATTACTTTTCCCATCCCGCCATATGAGATTGTCAATATTTAAATTTGATTATATTTTGATAGAATCTCTAACCCATTAGTTCATAGATCATATGCATGTTTGGAGTTCTTTGTTTATTTGTTTGTGAATTTAGGTCATCTTTGGGTGGATGTTTGCAGTCAAGGAGAAATCAAGCGTTAAAGGATTGACATCAAACACAGAAACTAAGGTACAATAACTTGATCTTTTTAACCTTGTATTTGCATATGAATAATGGGGTTTATGATCGGGATGTTGGTAAGAAGTAGGAGACTTTAGGCCATTTTATGCATGCATTACAAAACCCTTAATGATAGTCTATAGGGGATTTTCGACCCACAATAGCACTTTCCAAAATTGACAAGGTTATTGAATGACCCCATCTGTCACGATCTGCATTGGCCTCCTATGCCAAACAAGTTTCCTTAGGACATGCCAAAGTTCGAAGCTAAGCCTAATGAAGATCTAGGCGATCATGTGACTATGTTTCATCTTTGGTTCTCGTCCAATTCATTGAAATATGATTCCGTCCAATTGCATTTTTTTTAACACACTCTCATCGAGAGTGCTGTGAAATGGTACATTGAGCTCGACCGCTCAAGATACTCTTCCTTTGGTGATTTGGAAATGACTTTCTTAAACCATTTCCAATTACCTGTGAGATATGATGTCGACACCGAATCACTGGCCAACTTTGAGCAGGAAAGGCAGACCATATCTCTGATCACATCCGAGAATGGAGACACCAGAAGAGTTTTATAAAAGTGCTAGTCCCACCAACATTCCTTCTTGAGTGGTTCCTTAAGTCTTTGGTACCCCAGTTATGCAAAGACATCGCAACGTCGGGAGTGTTTTCCAAAGAAGATGCAATAATGAGAGTTAAACAACTAGAGCTGATTTACTCTCAGTCCAGTTTACTTTACGAATTTTTTCCAGATGCACCACGGTCAATACTTAGCAAGACCAGATAGAGAGATGGACCACATGCCAATGGTATTGTTGGTTCAACACAAATGAATCCTGCTGATTAGCTGTCAAAACAATTGTAGCAATTGTCGATGCAACAGAAAGCGGCCAGTCAGACCATGGGTTCGGTTAGTCCCCCTACCCAAACGTCGGATTTACATAGTGTGAAATTGACCAACACAAAGGCCACCCAACATCCTGAAGGAATGAATAAACAACGAAAGAAGAGTAACAGGGATAATAAACCTACCAATAATGTTGGATGGGGCAACACTGAAAAGAAGAATTCTAAGCATCCGTGTAACCTATGCATGGGAGACGACCCGACTCACCAGTGCCCTCGGCTTGTGGAGGCCCAAAAGTTATTGGCACAACAACAACTTGCTGTGTTAACAAACCCATTTCAACATGTGAAAAATTTAACTCCAACCTCTTTAAGCACGAATGGGGGCAGCCAAGGACACCCTTCGTCTGCGAGTAATTATTCATCCGTGAATGTGTATATGATGAAAGGTGATGCCTATATATCAACTAGAGCATATGATTACAGAATGCCAAACATCTTTGAGAAGAGTAAAGAAGCTGAAAACCCACTTCTTCCTCTTCATATCGAGAAGACGTTGGGAAAAACAATGACAGACATCCCAAAAGGTGCGTTAAAGAAACCTTCTCAAAATCCAAACACAAGGGCCACCCAGAACTACTATGTGGTGGAGGATTTGTCTCAAACCCCTTGTGCGATGTCTGCTTTGGAGGTCCTCTAGAGATTCCCTTCCCAAAGAAAGGCTTTGTTAGCCACCTTAGGATCTGCTGAGACTTGTAATCTGGGTACAATCATGCTTGATATGACTGACTTAAAACCTCATCTCCCTTACCACGTAGAGATTCCTATAGTAGTGGCTTACCCCATGAAAACTTTTACTCAAAATATTTTCCACACGGTGGTTGATGAGGGTGCCTCGACATGTGTGATGTCTTTGGTGTGTTGGAAGGACATTGGCCAACCCGTTTTGTCTCTGTCACCTACTATTCTTACTGTGTTTGATGGTCATTCATTCCGACCACATGGCATCATCCTCTCTTTTCCTATGCAGTTAGGGGGGAAGACTGTGTTCATCAAGGTTGAAGTGGTTGATGGTTCTCTCGACTACAATCTCTTGTTAGGAAGGAGTTGGACCTATGCTATGCAAGCAGTGGTCGCTACAGTTTTTTGGGTCTTGTTGTTTCCACACGAGGGTCGGATCGCGACCATTGATCTGTTGTCTGTTTCCCATCCTCACCCTTCATCGGGGGCATCCAAGGTCCCGATGATTGATAACCCTCAACCCAACATCAACAAAACAGGGGTTGGTTTGTGCCCACCTTTGATGGGTACTTTTGATTACCCACCTCCTTCCGACAATGTTAATTTCAAATAAGACCATCCTAAGCTAGATATTTTTCAAGTCTCTTCATTTTGCATGACCTACTTCAATGATCTTCCTTCCCCATTGGCCAGGATGGAAGGGATAGGGAACTTGGGTATGGCCATGCCCTTGTCCGCGGTATAAGTTGTGTACTCAATAGTCTTGCAAGATTCTACTGACCCTGAGCTGATTCCCACACTGGAGTTAGATCTATTACTAGAGCCTACTTGGGCTCAATGTCCCCTTGCCGATACTGATTCTTTAGACTTAGTCTTGACTTCATATGAAGCGATTATTGAAGAAATGACTAGTCTAGATAGACCATGGGATGATTTGCATCATAGATCTTATTTCCTCCCAGAGTTAAGAAGAATTGAAGCAGGAGAATTCACTTTGACTATGACTGGAGAGAGGTCTTGTCCTATTAATACCTTGGCTACACACAATGTTTACGTCGAGGGTAATATGGAAACCATCATTGAAACGATACCTATAGATATATCTAAAACCCCTGGCATCGCAGAGAATATTCTCGTCGGAGCTGATTGTTCCCCCAAGGAGATTCGAATATACACGGATTTATTTAAAGAATTTCGCGACGTTTTTCTTGGTCTTACAAGGAAATTCCAAGCATTGATCCAAGAATCATTGAATACGAAATCATGACTTATCCTGATGCTAAGCTGGTTTGGAAAAAGCTTCCTCTAGTAATTCAATCCTAAGAAAGCAACAACTATTAAGGATGAAGTAGAGAAACTACTCAAAGAAATTTTTATCTACCCCTTCCATTTGACTCAATGGGTGTCAAATACAGTTACAGTCAACAAAAAATAGGGTATGATTCACGTATGTATATACTTTTGTGATTTAAATAAGGCATGTCCAAAGGATAATTTCCCCACACCATTTATTGACAATATTGTCGATGAATGCGTAGGTTGCAAGGCCTTTTCATTCATGGATAGTTTTTCGGGATACAATCAAATACATATCAAACCCGAAGACCAACACAAAACCACTTTCATTTGTCCATGGGGCAGATTTTCTTATCGGAAGATGCCTTTTGGTCTAAAAAATGTTGGAGCTACCTTTCAGCGAGCCATGTCTTTTTCTTTCCATGATCTCAAACATATAGTCTAGGCCTACCTTGATGATTTAGCATCACGATCTCGTAAGAGAGCTGATCATCCCACACACCTCTGACTTATCTTCGAGAGATGTCGCTACTACTGCATTCGCTTGAATCCAAGAAAATGCAGTTTTTGCATGACGTCAGGTCATTTGCTAGGTTTCATAGTTTCAACAACAGGGATCATGGTTGATCCTCTCAAAGTTGAGGCAATAGTTCAATTTCCTCCACCATGCACAATCCTTCAGCTTCAAAGTTTATAGGGAAAAGAGAAATTTTTACAACATTTCATCGCGAACTATGCTAAGATAAAAAAGGGATTTATGCGTTTACTGAAGAAGGATGTTCCTTTTCATTGGGATGAAGCTGCTCAATGCTCTTTCAAAGCATTGAAACACATCCTCAGGACTGACCCTCTACTTCAACCACCCAATTATAATAAGGATTTCTTATTGTACTTGGCTGTGGAAAAGTCAACCATCGATATGCTCTTGGTTCAGGAGGATCATTTAATCTCAGAATATGTGATTTATTACTTGAGTCGAGGCCTGGTTGGACTAGAACTCAATTATTCCCACATTGAAAAACTTGTGTTGGAAACAGTTCATGCTGTCTAACGGTTCGGTCATTATATCTTGTTTCGCAAGACCACCATCATTGTCGTTGTGAATCTGTTTCAATATGTGTTGACATGATGAGTAACTGGTGAAAATATCAGTAGATGGATAGTTGTCCTCCAGGAATTTGACTCATATTTTTTTTCGGAAAAATCCAAAAAGTCACTAGTCTTTGGGGAACTTATCTCGGAACTTCTGGTCGAGTCAAGTGATGTTATGCCTGAAGAGTCACCTATTAAAGGAGACATGTTTTTAATCATGTATTCAGACCCCTGGTATGGAGATGTACTTTCCTATCTCCAGACTTTGAAGTGCCCCACCTCTGCTTCTCATGATGAGCGTCATCGTATATGCCATCAGTCCAAAAACTATCTCATACTCGAGGACACTTTGTATCGTTGAGGTGTAGATTGCATCCTTCACCAATGTCTCACTCATGAAGAAGAAAAAATTGTGCTTAATGATTGCCACACTGGAGCATGTGGCGGTCATTTGTCTAGGTTGTAAACAACCCAAAAGATTCTATGAGCCGATTACTTTTGGCTGACATTAATCAAATATTGTGTTGAATTGGTCAAGAAGTGACACTAGTGTCAGATATTCTCTCGGAAGATGAGGGAACACCCCACTCCCATGTTTCCCGTCATTACTATTGGTCCCTTCACTAAGTGGGGATTGATTACACTACATGCAACCCCCCTTCAGCAAGGGGGCTCCATTATATCATCATAGCAGTAGACTACTTCACCTAGTGGGTCAAAGCTATGCCAATGTTCAAATATGATGGAGAGACCACAACTCTCTTTTTGGTTAACTAGATTATAGAAAGGTTTGGTGTCCTGAGAGAGATTGTCACTGACCATGGCAGTCACTTTCAGAAAAAAAAATGATGTCTGAGTTAACATCAAAGCTTGGATTGAGGCAAGAAAATTTGTCACCCTACTACCCAAAAGTGAATGGTTAGGTGGAAGCTGTAAATAAATCTCTTAAGACCGTTATAAAACTAATGATCAATTCGGTCAAGTCAAATTGGCATTTGATGTTATACTCAACATTATGGGCCTACCGAATGTTTGTTAAGATTGTAACTAGTTTCTCACCTTTTCAACTTGTTTATGGGATGGAAGTAGTATTGCCCATAGAGTGCCAGATCTAGTCTCTAAAGTTGGCAGTACAATTATTGCCAGACACTTCACCACTTGAAGAGCATTTATTATACCTCGAGCAGCTCAATGAGAAGCATTGTGATGCAGCCTTGGCTAACGAGGCTCACAAGCAAAAATTTAAGTGTTAGTATGATCGGTCTATTTGTCCTCATATTTTCTCTGAAGGCAACCTTGTCTTAGTCTATGACCAAGATAAGGACCCCATAGGGGTAGGCAATTTCAAAACCATGTGGTTCATAACTTTCATCGTAAAAGAGGTTCTAAAGAAGGGTTCTTATCGTCTGGTGGAATTTGAGGTAAATACTTTGGAGAAGCCTAGAAATGGGCTCTACCTCAAGAAGTATTACTTATAGGTGGGTCGCCTCGGGTGACTTCTTGTAACATATGTATAGTTATTGTACATTTGTTTTTTGTAGTTTTTATCTTTTTAGTTTTATGGACGTGTTGTTTTTGATGTCATCTTTTTCACTGTGGAAGATGTCAAGTGAATTAGAGGTGTTCATTGGGTTCGCAGACAGTGCTAGTCAACACACTCAGAGGTTTGCTTCCACAACTTGGGTGATTTTCACACCTCAAGGCCAGTTTCTATCTTCAAGAGGTATCTGTTTAGGTGACGCCACAAACAATGTTGTCAAATACAGTGCAGTCTTAGAGTTTCTTCGTGACGCTTTGTCGCGTGGTATCTCTCACCTCTGAGTCTACTTAGACACTCAACTGGTTGTGTCTCAATTAAATGGAATTTACCACGTTTATGATCCTACTCTACACTGACAATTCCTTAGGGTACGTCTCTTAGAATGAAGCTTTGATTACATTATGTATATCCATGTTACTAGGAGATTGAATCAAGTTACATATACTCTAGCTAGTGATATATTAGATTGGATTATTGCACACATGTAAGAAAAATCACACACATGCACATGTAAATACATTTGTAAATAAATGTAATCCATAAAACACAAAAATATGTAAATACGCATATATATATCACAAAGTATCAGAGTACATGGGTGGGCGAAAGTGCCTCAAAAAATATGTGTCTAGTAAAGAGTCACAAGGCTTATGCCCTCAAAAATATACAAAAGGTGCCCTCGGCACGTAAGAATTCTAGCCTAAATAAGGGCGGGGCCTGTTGGCCCTGCCATAGTGAACAATGACGTTGGCCAAACACTGAAAGAGCTGGACCCAGGTCCAAGGTACCCCAATAATGTGGGTTTTCATAGACGGTGGGAGATCCTCAATCTCCTCCATAGGAACTAAATGAGTAAGTGTGGTGAGGTTCCTCTCTAACCACCTCAAAACTCTCTCAGCCTCTTCGGCTAGAGGTCCCCCTACTACTATTGGTCTACTATCTACAGCTGGTTCCACCTCTGGTCAAGGACACCGCTTAGTCCTCGTGAATTATGCTAGGCACACTAGCCCCACATCTGCACATAAAGGATACATGCGTGTCAGATACTCTGGTATACAAAAAACATGATATATATGAAAAAACATAAAAATTAAATAACTTTGAAAACAAAAAACAAACTTACCCATCTCTCCTCGCTCCTCTCTGAGAGGCACAGGCATGTCAGGATCTCTGGAAACGTTGATCCCGGCATAGGGGTAGTCCTCTATGGTCGAAATCTATCGTGCTCACTAGGAAAAAAACTTGTCGTCAAAAACCTCGATGGTTCTCCCTCACCCCTGTCGCGACAACAATGTTTCCCACCTACATAGTGCTGGGACAGGGGCCTTGTGCCCTTGTATAATCTTTGTAGGACTGAGACTGGGGACCCTCTCGAAGAAGAAAGAGAAAAGGATAGTCCCAAACCCAAAGTTTATGTGCCTCCACATACGACACTTTGTCAGCTGCTTCTTCATGCAGTCTAGTAAGGTGGTACTCCAGTTGAAAATTCATGCATTTAAGCACTAAAACACACAATTCATGTGTGCTCAGGAAGCCTCATGTAAAGAGGTGGATCTAGTGATCTGCCCAATGAGAAAAACTATCACTTTCAGTGATAGGTTAGAAAACTTGTTTATCGACACCTGCATACCCACTTTCTTTGTACCAACTTCACAATGGAGTTCAATCAACTCCTCTATGTTGTGAGGCCTAGAGGGAAATGTGCGAAAGTTGACTGGTTCCCCTCTCCTTGAGAGGCCAGTCAGAAAGAAGATATCTTCAGTCGTTGGAGTCAACGACTGTCCCTCAATAATTAATGCCTCTGCATCTGGGTGCGAGTAATCTACCAAAGCATTCAACAACCTAGGTTGTGCTTGCATAAATGGACACTGGAATAATTTCAGCAAACCACATTGTGCCAATGCGGCAGTAGCATTAGGGTCCTCTCCGAAAAAAATATCAATGTCCTCATGCTCCCTCTCTCTCCAGTGAACATACATCCTACAATTCAAAAAGTTCAAGGGGGATTAACTCTTGCATATTTTAATTTTTTCAACATGTTGGAGGGTATACGCGGGCTGTAATATACACAGTCGTGTATGCCCGCATGCAATATTTTCTCTACATGCAGGCATACATTGGTTGTCATAAGACAACCTGCGTATATGTAGGGCTGACCTTTCTAAAGGTCAACGACCCCCCAAAAAACAAAAAGAAATGCACAAATGAAGAATTGAATGGAAAGGGGGGTTAGTATGTACATACTTGGTCCAAGCGGAAGTTCGTTTCATCCACTAAAGCTCTCGGAATCAACTCTTTTGACAAAGGGGTGTTTTTGGCTTCTTAGTCAATTTCTCAATTAGAAATGGTGATAATGCGCTGCTAGCTTCTATTTATAGACTTTTTGGCCCCTTTTTGTCATTTTTTGGACTCCTTTATTGTTTTTTCTAGCCTGAAAATCATTTAGTATGGTCCAAGAGTTTCTTATGGATTATTACGAAAAGTGTTACTTTCAGTATCAGGAACATTTTTGGAGATTTGGGGCATTTTTAAGGTCCTTTGGTAAATATTCATTTTTCCAACTTGTTGCATCTAAGTTAGGATAACACCTCCACTTTTTGTATCTCGTTGTCTTTGTCTCTTTTCCATAGGATCAATCCCACCGAGTTGCGACAAAGAACCATCATTTCTTCTTTAGAAGTGTCATAATTCATTGGTAGAGCCTTCTCCTTCATGGATGCCCTAGGTAGCTTCTGGTTGCATTTTTGATGTCCATGCTTTCGTTAATGACTATAGGCTCGAGATTCCTTGTTAGTCTTGTCCTGATTATGAGTTTGAGCCTCATTTGCATGATAAATTATCATTCTTGATCTCACCCTCAGGACTCCCAAAACACAACGGGTCTTCTTTTAATCCCTTTTCATACCCTCTAAACATGAAAAGATTGGAGTGATCTTGTTGCCCTTCATGCTCACTAAACTGAAATTTGAAGGCACGTCTATCCAGTGGTAGTTTACCCCTTTTTCGGTCTGGATGGTCAATTGTACGAATAAAGGTATACTCTAGGAGCTTTGGTTTTCTAGAAGAGTATTCTTAGGTATAATTTTAACCCTTTTTCGGGCTTGAGGGACTAAAATTACGAAAAAGGAACCCCCATGGAGTCCATAGTTAAGCTCTTTTCAGACTCCCTAAAATTGAAAAGATCGTCGAGTGACCTTGTTCCTTCACACTCGTTAAAATGGTCCAGAAGAACATCTCATACAGAGTCCATAGTTAAGATTTTTCAAATTGCTTAAATATGAAACAATTGTCAAGTGATCTTGTCTTTGTCACACTCGTTAAAATGATTTTGAATAGATGTATTTTTGGTGCTAGTTTACCCCTTTTTCGAGCCGATTAGACTATCTTCGAAAAAGGTACCCTAGTGGAGTCTCCTTTTGCATTTTTTCAGACTCTCTAAAAATGAAAAAAACGTCAAGCTTACCTTCTTTGGGCTCCTTAAAATTACATTGAAGAATGTTATCATTGCGTCTTGTTAATCAAATTTGCATTCTTGTGTCTTTGGCCTAATGCAGGTTCCATGTTTCCCTCAACTGAACCATTTGAAGCATGCCTTATACACAAGCCTTGTATCACTTTTGCCTTTGTGTCTTGACACCTTGATCCATGGAGGGATTTTCCTGAGTGTCCTTTTCCTGCATATGTTTTCTTACTTTGAACATTATTGTGTTCCTTATGCTTGGAACTAGTATGTTAGTGACACTCATTCCTCCTTTGTAACATATTATTCTTTTATTCTTTTTCAAGATTCCCAAAAATTATTGAAAAAGACAAAAAAATCAAATATGCCCCAAAAAGAGGAAGGGAAAAGTATTTTCTTTCTTTGGCAGCACAATGAGTCACCGTTGGACAAAGTACATCCTTTCGTTTGTTCATCAAGCTCAAGGATTTAATGTGACCTTAGGAAGATTTTCTCGCTACATGGAGCTGTGTTCTCCTTCGTTTGGTTACTCTTCCAAACATATGGAGAGTTTGCGTTGCCTCCCGCATCATGAACTCATGTCCATACTATGTTGCCTGAGTCTCATTATTTGTCATGTTGTTGTCCAAGGGAAGTTTCTACCAAGCTTGGGTTGGCCCTTCTGTAGTTTGTCTCTTGATCTCATGCCCGACCATCCCTAAAGCCCGATCAAGTCTTTGTTCAAAATTAGTGAAGCCCTCATCCTGATCATCAAGATCCTCTAGTCTGTTCCTTAATGATCCATCGAAGACATTTGGTTAGTGAAGTCATACACTCATACTACACTGCTACCTGAGTTATGAATATTTTGAAGTTGTTGCTTGATCTATGAAGGCCTCATCTCTAGCCATCATGAATCATTTGTTTCTTGAAGATGGATACTCTACATGTATATATTTTTTATTTCGAGATGTAGATATGTTGTGTATTTCTCGCAGCTACACTTTATATAGTTATATGACATGAATCTTTTAACGATCCCCTCAGCCAACTTGAGGACGGGGTATGTCACATCTAGAGAAACCACTCATTCTCAGACACCAGTCGGTAAGATTCCTAGCCATTAGGTTGGGCCATGCTACTCTAGGGAACACTTTCATTCCCATACTATGAAACATACAGTAGCATACCCAGTAGTCAACTAAGAAATTCAACATAAATATACTCTTTAGACTGCATGCAACTAAAACATATACATACAACACGCTCACGAAAGCTTTACATATAAACGTAAACAAACAATTTCTTTTTGTAACTATTGGCATAGGGGCAGACCCAGGGTTCAACTCCAAGAGCACACCAACAATCCCTAGCTACTGGCCCTTTCGGCAGCACCTGCGAAGAAGATGCAGTCTTGCCCGAAGAAGCTATGAGGGGGTTGTAAGACAGAGATGTATACAACCAGGGGAATATCAAGTGGTTCTTATTACAATAGAAACATAACATGCATCTATCATTCAACTAGCTATATCTATCCTTCACAACTATATATCTGATCTAATATAATAATGTAGATAACAATATAACAACATAAGAGCTCAAAGAATCAATCACACAGACAACAACAGATGTACATGGTTCACCCTCTCTCTAGGGATACATCCACAGAGTTGTGCTTATGATATATTAAGATAAAGATTACAGTCCTGATCTATGCTCTTGGCCAGCAGATCCTCTCCCTCAGTCTCTCTTTCTCTCTCCCTTCCTGCACACCCAGCTGTAGGACTTGATCTTTGCACCCAGCTGAAGATCTTACAATAACAAAAGGCTCTCAATACAATATTCTCCTAATGAAAAATAATTGATAACAAGGCTCAACAATGGTACCGACCTGACCTAGGTCCTCTAGACCTTTATTTATACATTATAATCCCTCACCGATAGCCTCAGGTCAAAACCTAGGTGTCAAAACCCTAATTACCAAAACCCTAGGTGTCTACAACCCTAGGTCAACTTGACCCATTCTTTCCAGGCTTCGCCAAACTGTCTTTCCTTCTTCATCTCGCAGTGCCCCAAGGCATCTAATGCTATATTTTTCCACTTCCTGAGTCATCCTCGGTCCATCTTCCTTGCTGATCTGTCATCCTTGATCTCCTTATCCAACGACTTGCTTTTCCACACTTCCCTACATATTTTATGTTCTTTTGCTCACTTCGACCTAGTGGTAGTCACTGTGTCTCTCGTGAAGCTCACCTTTTACCTTTTCTTCCTCATTCTTCTCTTCCTTCCATAACCAAGGGCCAATAGGCCCCCAACACGCACCTGTGACTCAACCCGAGGCACTTGAGATCTGATCCTCTTGTTTTACTTCGACTTTTGACTGCGCAGTACAACCCTTGCTTTCTGCTTTATGCCTCTTTTCCATCCTTGCGCAGACTGTATTTTTTGTGTCTAGTACCCAGTTTCAACTGCACCTAGTACCTAGAGCCTTTTTTTCTTGATTCTACTAAGAGCTGTGAGGCAGCTGGTTGTCATAGTACAACTTCAGCCGACTCCCATTCACCAAGCCTTCCTTCGAGTCTCCTTTCAATGTCTTTAGCTGTGCAACTCCTCCTTCTATAACATAGGAAATCTCATATGGTCCGAGCCAATGTGTCATGAACTTCCTAGGGTGTTTGATAAACTTACTTTCATATACCAGTACTAAGTCACCTTGCCTAAATATCTTCTTCTTGATGTGTCTTTCATGATAGGCCTTTTCTCATTCCTTCTGAATTTGCTGATGGAAGCCTACAATGAATCTATCTTCTTCTAGTTCGACTAACTGTTCTAGCCTCTCATGAATAGCACCAGTATCGTCCATGTCAGTAAATGCAACAATTCTTAATCTTGGTACCAAGTACTCCATTGGGACAACAACTTCAAGACCATAAACCAACTTGAGAGGCGTCTGCATTGTTAATTTCTTGCAAGTGGTTCTATAAGCCTAAAGTATTGTTGGTACTCTTAAATCCCAGTCATCCTTGTTCACACTATAAATCATTGTCAATGCTGTCTCTAAGATCTTGTTGAATGCTTCAAGCATTTCATTTGCTTATGGATGATAAGGTGTACTCTTCTGATGGTGGACTGCAAATTCTTCAGTCAAGGCTTCAACTATCTTATTGATGAAGTGTGTACCTTGATCACTCATAAGGACCTTAGGGCATCCAAACCTGGTTATTATGTCATCAAATATAAAATGTGCAGCTATAGCTACACTGCAGTCCTTGACATCTCTTTCTGCAACCCATCTAGTCAGGTATTCTGTCGCAGTGATAATATACCTTTCTCCTGTGCACTTTCCTGGTGGGTTTATAGGTCCCACGAAGTCAATGGCCCATTTTTCAAATGCTTGTAGGGTCATATGCAGTGCTAATGGAATCTCATCTCTTCAGGATGGTTTTCCAAATCACTGGCATACATCACATGCTCTAGTATATTCTTTAGCATCTTTGTGTAATGTAGGCCACCAAAAGCCATCTCGCAGAACCTTCTGCGCAGTTGATTTTCCTACATAATGTCCTCCTGCAATGCCTTCATGAGATTCTTCTAGGATCATAGGATGTTATTCCCCCATCAAACATCTTCTTAGGATCTCATCAAGTCCCATTTTATATGGCTGACCAGCTATTAGTGAAAAATATGCAGCACACACCACTAGTTGTTTCTTCTGCGGAATTGTGTACTCGGTTGGAGCCATTCTTGTTGACAGGAACTGGACTATGTTTGCGAAGTGGTCATCAATATTTATAATGGTGAGCAGTTGTGCATCTGGTAGTGTATCCTCTAGACTAGTAGGTTCTTTTCGATGCTCAAACCTCGACAGGTGGTCTGGGCCCTTATTCATTCTTCCTGGCTTAACTATGATCTCAAAATCATATTCTTGAAACAGGAGAAGCCATCTGCATATTCTCCCCCCCAACACTGGAATGTTGACTAGGTACTTCAACGCGGAGTGATTAGTAAACATTTTAAAGTGTCCTCCCAACAAGTAGTGGTGGAATTTCTATAATGCATACACCATGGCTAGTCCCTCTCTCTTTGTAGTAGTGTAATTGATTTCAGTTGTGGATAGCTTTCTGCTGGAAAATGCTAATGGATGATCAATGTACCCTTCTCCAGGTTGTTCCAGTACTGATCCTAATGCAATAGAAGATGCATCAACATGCATGTGAAATTCCTCGCTCTAGTTGAGAAAGACTAGAATAGGCGCAGTGACCATCTTTTGTTTTAGTGTGTCGAAGCTCTGCTACCATTCGTCTGTCCAACCTAACTAATAGTATTTCTTTGATAAATTCTCCATTGGCACAGTAATATGAGCATATCCTTTGATAAATTTCCTGTAATAGCCAGTATGTCGTAGCGCAGTGTGCAGTTGTTTGACTGATGTAGGTGGTGGTAAATCAACTATAATTGCAATTTTGGATGGATCCACCAACAATCCTTGCTTGCATACAATATGACCTAATAATACTCCAAATGGTGAGAAGAAGATGAACTTCTTCAAATTCAAAGAAATTTGACACTACCTGCATTTATCTAACATTAGCCTTAGACATTCAATATGTTTTTTCAACAAACTAAAAACAGTCCAGTCATCAAAGTATGCTTCTAAAAACTTATGCAAAAATTCTTTGAATGCTTCAACCACCACCCCGGAAATGATGGCTAGAGAATTATTTAGTCCAAATGGAATTATTGTATATTGGTAGGATGCCCACTTTGTGAAAAATGTAGTCTTATGATAGTCCTCCTTGGCGATGCAGATCTGATGGTATCCTGCAAACCCATCTGTAAAAGAATGTACTTCTTGGCCTCCCACGTTATCCAACACTTCATCTGTGAAAGGTGTAGGGAAAGGATCATGTATCCAAGAATCACTCAACTTCTTTAGATATTCACAAATCCTGATCTCACCTATCTTCTTATCTTGCACTACCATGGGGATAATCCACTCCGACTCTTTGATAGGTTCAATAATCCCTGCTTCCAGCATTCTGTCGAGCTCAATCTTCACTTTTTTCTTATATTTTGGGTTCAATCTGTAGGGTCTTTAATTAACTGGCTTCACATCTAGTTTCAAAGGTATTCTCATTTCTCCCATAGGTCCTTTGATTACCTTCATATTAGTGAACTTGGTTGGGAACAAGTCCTGATACTCGTGCAATAATTCTATGATTTTGTCAGTGGTAGAAGTGTCCCAGTAATCTCCGACATTGGCAATATTTGGTGTCTCCTCTATTCCAATATTGACTTTCTTTATCTTTATCAGTTGTCCAATGAATGGTAGTTCAACTCCTGGTCCTTCCACATCTCTCTGACCTTCTGTTTCTACGATATTCACCTTCCTTGGATAATCGTCTTCGTTGACATTAATGTTGTAGCAGGTCTATAGTTTCTAGAGGGGCGCTGTCCATTCATCCTCTTATTTATCCAAAGGGAGGCTAGATGCCTCCTTAAATACTTTCTATCTCACCATCTATAGTGCTTGATGT
>CBVK0100543913.1:0-17214 GCA_900067695.1 Picea abies | reverse complement strand
TTGCCCCCTCGAAGAGGCTTATTATCTGATATTATCTCTTTTTCAAGGCGTTGAGCACTTTTCTTGAGGTTTTTCTATGCTATATTGATGTTTGGTTCTTAACACTATATGCTTGGATGTCTTAGAAACATGTCACATTATTGCAAACAGGCTAAAAATCCTGCCCTTTCCCTCACCCATCACCGTTTCATTCAAATACTCATCCAAAAGGGTTTTTCCCAACAAAACCTTCCCTTAAACAATCCACCCATAAACCCTCAGGAAGTTGTTGAACATCCTGAAAATCCTTATGAAGAACAACCACAAAACCTTCTTGACCGTATGGAAATACCTATCAATCTACCCACAGATCCAATTGATTCAAGTAACCCTCCTACCATACCAAGTCTACCCCACAACTTACCAGAATCATCTACTCCTACTATCTATATTCTTAGCGATGATTATAAAGCAGATAAACCTGATAACCCTCCATGCCCCATCACTGAGGAAAAACCCACATGCAAAAGAAAGAAGCAAATTCCTACTTTTCCTTCCTTTTTACCAAAAAAATGAACACAGACTTCAACAAGAGAAGCCACTTCTACCAATGCCCTAAACCCCCAACCCATCTTGCTAAAAGCCCATACACCTCCACCCTCCCAAATCTCAGAATTTTTACCTGTTCAACCCATGGGCACTAAAACACAAGAACTAGAGGCCCAAGGTGTTGTGACATCAATTTCTTTAAATCAAGTAGCTGAAACAAAAGAACCATCTACTCATTCAATAGCTGAAACACAAGAACCAGCTATTCATTCAGTAGCTGAAACACAAGAACTAGCTACTCATTCAGTAGCTGAAACACAAGAACTAGCTACTTATTCAGTAGCTGAAACACAAGAACCAACTATAGCTGCTACATAAGAACCAACTACAGCTGAAACACAAGAACTAGCTGCTGATTTTGTTCCTGAAATATAGGAATCATATGCACAGGGTGCCGCAACACTAATTTCTTTACACCAAGAAGCTGAAACACAAGAATTAGCTGCCAATCTTGTAGCTTCTCCATAAGAACCAACTATTACGGTTGTGACTGTTACATAAGAACAAGTCACCCCTCTTGATACACCCATGAAATATCAACAACTGAAACAAACAATGGTCTCTCTCTTACAAGAGAACGAGTTCCTAAGATCCGAACTGGAAGCCTACAAGCAAGAGTTGGTAACGGTAAAGGAATCCTATGATAGGGAACTTAAATTGTATACCTTAGCTCGCATACCAGCCATGACAGAGGAAAACACAAAAGATGAATAGTGTAGAGAGTATATGTGCAGTCAATGTGGGGACATTTATTATCAAACAAGTTACAAAATAGTTCAAATTCCAATGCCTGGAGCTTCCCCTGTACCTACAACTTTTGCAGTTAAAGAAGAAGAACACCCTACTGTTACACAAGAACCAGTAGGACCTTCCAAAATTCAAAATGAACCCTGGCCTACAACAATTATTACATCTAAAGCCCCTGTTTTTATTAGTAAAGATGTATAAACACTACCTATTGATGAATCTGCCCCTCCTAGCAAGATCAATACCCATACTCTTGTGGAACAAGCCACTCAGACCCTACCTCAGCCTATCACTTGCGATGCTGAAACACAAGCTCAACCATGGGATGAGCAGGCAATAATGGACAAATGGAAAAAAGAGTATGTTGTTACACAGGACAAAAACCTGTAGGAGCATAGGCTACTTTGGCTAAACCACATCTATTCAAACTGGGAAGCTTTGGAGAAAATACGTCAAGAATCTCGTGCCCATAAGAAGCAGAATGAAGAGCTAAAAGGAAAATTGCTCCTGATGTTTGATTTGGCACAAAAATTGTTGGCTGCTAGGAAACCATCCTTAAATTACTCTCTTTTCCTCATAGAATGACTTACACTTTTTCAGATTAAATCAATCAAAGAAGGCAGACCTCATGAAGTGTTCAATCCAACAGATTTTGTTAAAACTTTTGCAGAATCCTCTACTATTGATCAACACCTACTATGTGAGGTATATCTTCATAATGAGGTCATCCCTGAGAATCGACAACTTAATCTTAACCCTCTTGTCGGTGACATCCAGATTCGGGCATTCACCTCCTTCCTTAACAATCAGATTACGTGGCTGAATGATTTTCTAGCTACCAAGCACAATGAAGATAACCGTCTCCTCTGGATACGGCCAGAACCATAGAATGTTGCCACCTTTGTTACAAAATATTACATTTTTTTTAAGAAACCAGGGATGACTCAATACATAAGGCAACTACAGGCAATAGTACTTCAAGATTTCCAATAGTTTATTAAATCCATAGAGACTATTGCCCTAGAAGAAAATAACACATTTTGGTAACAATCTTCTGAGAAAAGGCAGGAGCACAATCCCTTTAGTCCTACCAATCATGAGACAACAATCTCCCGGGTACCATGTTACATCAAATGTGTCCAGCAATGTGTTGAAAATTGGATAGGTTATCGGTTCCATTTTCCTATTCCATGGATGTCAATAGAGAAATATCAAGTTCATCATAAGTTTCCCAAGAAGGTTGAAACAGTAGCTTGGCAAAGGATACAATGCGTTCAAGGATTCAAAGCTCCAACATAAACACTTTCCACAGTTACTGCTTGAGTAATTTGCACGCCCAGAGTCGGTATTCAGATTCTGATTTAGAATGAAGTTTCCTCAGGACATGCAACCCTTTTAGTTGGGGGTAATGTTAGGACCCTATAATGTACCTTTTTGTTCATACTTTTTGCTATCATTACATCCTTTTACCACTCACATTTAAGCCTACATTATCACATTAGCCTATTTGTCCAAAGGTATATAATGTTTCTTCTCTTTTCTATATGTTTAATTTGTTTTACATGTAATTTTACATTACTGTCATACTTAGCCATCGATCAGAAATATATAGTTGCTGAAACAGTTTGAACTACAGATTATACACTATTGTTTCTTAAAGACCCATTGCTGAAACAGTCAAACAACACGCAAATCCCGTTGTTGAAACAGTCCGTGATTTGTGATGCTGAAACAACATTTCACACAACAGTAAAAAGAAGGAGTTGTTACACTGGCCACAACAGTCGTACCTTAAGCCAACACCAACCATCACTGCTTCTTGAGACCATGTTGTTGAAACAGTCAAACAGAATGCAAATCCCGTTGCTGAAACAGTCCATGATTTGCGATGCTGAAACAGTATACAAACAATAGTAACAAAAAGATAAATAAAGAAGTTGTTACACCGGCCGCAACAACTACACCTCAAGCCAACACCATTCCAACTACTGTAATAGCATTTTGCTACGGGAGATCAGAATATCCTATTCCAACATAGAATATTAGATCAGACTAAGAATAGGATTTGTATGTACACATGTAATTTTATGATCAATTGTATTAAGAGGATTCTCCTCTTTAAATAGTGATAAATCGACATTAGAGGGAGGACGAGAGGCTTAGCTAGAGACGAACCAGAGAGAAGGAGCGTGTTCACGCTGTATATTATAACTTGACACATTTGACAGATGAATAAAAAATCATTTTGAGCATTTTTTCTTAGTTTCTTTCATTTCTGGGGAATCTTGTGAGAAGGAAAGGGCCCACCTTCCTCACAAGACTCACCCATTAGTTTTTGTAGTATGTTAGTATTGTTTTTATTCATACCTTGTTAAAACTCTATTTTGTTGAAACTCTACTTCCACTAATTGTTACATTGTTTTCATACAATTCATTCCTAGGTAATTGTTAATCATTTTGATTGGTAATTCTGAGTTTATGAAAGTGTGATAATCAGAGACAGATGCTGAAGATTCATATTTTGGGAAATAGGGTCATGTTCTCTGCTACAGGATAGTTAGTCTTCGGTAATTATGAATCATTCTGATTGGTGATTATGTTTGATGAGGTTATGAAAGTGTGATAATCAAAGACAGGTGTTGAAGATTCCTGTTTTGGGAAATAGGGTCATGTTCTCTACTATAGGATAGTTAGTCTTCGATAATTGTTAATCATTCTAATTGGTGATTTTGTTTGATGAGGTTATGAAAATGTGATAGTCAGAGACAGGTGCTGAAGATTCTTGCTTTGGGGAATAGGGTCTTGTTCTCTATTACAGAATAGTTAATCATCTTTACAGTGTGCTGAAAAGTTCCTTTTTCCTAGGTTGCTATTTCTTAATGTAATCCAGGATTCTTCTAATAGTTATTTCTTTTTGAATCTTAAAACTCTACAATGGATAGATTGTTTTTATTATAATCCAAAGCAGAACTTTAGTCTATTCAAGCAAGGTGTGATTAGTGTACTTTTACTCCAATTCTAGATTTCTTTTGAGATTGAGCATATATAGTGTGTGATTGCCTTTGAAATAAACAGACTTCCCTGGGTTGACAATTTATGTAACACTTGATTGTTTAAAGCAATTATAGTGACCAACAATAAGGTTGTGCAAGTTTATTAAGATATATGGGCTCAGGGTCAGCGATACTCTCAAGAGTAGACCATACTAATATATCAACAACAATAGGTTGCAATTATGGCATGTCAAGAACAACCATCTCAACAACTAGTTTAGAAGTAGAGTGATCTACTGGAAAATCAGTTTGAACTCCACCTACAATGAAAAAAACTTCCCTGGTTGCAGCAAGGGAAGGTGTAGGAAAGGAGGAAAAAAAAACATCATATCTAAGACTTGTTCTTAATGGAAGCATCTTAGGCATACTAGGAGAAACAATACCTTGTCCATTCTTTCCAAGTCCTCCTCCAGTATATCCCATCTTGTTGAGAAATTGGGATCCTATACCTATAACGTGTTTTTCAAAGCTAGGTGAAACAACACAATTATCGGTTTCAAAACATAAATTGAAAACATATTTCTTACAAACAAAAGAAAGGGGTGGAGAATAAATGGGTGATCTTGGAAGCTCAACAAATTCAACAAAATTCTCACAAGAAATTGAACTAGCATAAATGGTGGAAGAAGAAACAGGTGAGTCTAACAGCTGAACAACATCAATCTTATTCTCATTTTGTTCAACGGTCTGCAATCTTTGAAGAGTCTCATCCTTCTCAGTGAACTGCAACAATATAACATCATAATATTCCTTCAATGCCTGGTATTCGTCAAAAATTCTATTGTTATCTTCTTGGAATGGAGAATCTTATTCACAAAGTTCATAAATAGAGGAATGCAAGTGGGAAACCTCACAAGTCAATTGGGTATTTTCTTCCATCAGTTGGATGACATTTGTCCTTACTATTGTATGAGGAAGGGATTTTGTTGGAGTTACTTCACATACACCTAGGATTTTTTTTCCCAAGGTTTTTCCTTGTTTATTAGTCATAATTAGTCATTATCTAATCTCTTATGTTTTATGGGAGAATATTCCACCTGGAGAATATTCTCTTCAGTTGGCACTTCAATTTGATTAGTTGAGTTGAGTCTAGATGTTGCATTGGTTTTGTCACCATGAAACATTGGGATCATCACCATGCTAATGCACACTTGCCTTGGTTTCATCACCATATTGGTGCATTACCATTGATTCCTTGATATACTCCTCACTACACTCTATTTCATTCAGTTAACTGAAGACTTATTGACTAGTTAACTCATCTAGGTGGAAGTTCACTCTTGTAATTGCCTGAGAGACTAGACTAGGTGACAGATTACTCCTGTAACTATTTTTGTGTATCCATATCACTCTAGACCACCACTATGGCTCATTAGTTACTCATTTTTCCTATATCTATTGTAAATTATTCACTCTTTGAGTGTGGAATACGGTTAATGAGAATTCTTCCATTCTTTCTCTCTTGCTTCTTATTTCTCAATTTCTCTCTGCAAATGTGTGTGGTATTTTATAGATAGATCTATTTTGTGCAGGTTCAACACATTTACATGGTATCAGAGCTGACAGACTTATAAGAAAAAGCTACACCAAATTATCTTTGCAGGTACTGAAGATTGAAGAACACAGAAAAGATGGAATCTATGTTTTACTCATCGACAATACTTCTCACGCCTCATAACTATTTGGAATGGAAGCCAAAAATTCTACTTCATCTCAGATGTAGAGGCTTGCACCAAATACCTATGACAATGAAAGTAGAGCCTGATTTCGTCGATGAGAAAAATGACTTTCTCAATAGAAAAGATATGGCCATAGGAAGTATCTGCACATCTGTTTCTCCCAAACTTTTCCATCAAGTATATGAAGAATCACAAGAATCAACTCCAAATGAATTATGGACCAGATTGGAGGTTCTATTTTGGAATAAATAAGATCTTGAAGATTTCATGAAGGAGGTTGAATAGATATAGCTATAAGAGAAGCCATTATAAGATCAAGCCTCTTATTATGAAGAGTCTTCTACAAAAGTATTTGCACAAATTTGTATTCCATTAATTGAAGATGATGTCTATTCCATTTTAGATTTTTTTTTCTGAAATTCATGTGAAATATATATGGCATGCATCTCAGGAGTCACATGCAGACAATTTTCCATGCACAATGCATGCATCTCAGGAGACAAAAAGGGATCTGTGCACATCAGAATCAATTCAGATATTTTCTAAGAAAAATTTGCAGAAAAAAATTGGATATTTGAATTCCTCTTGGGAAAATATCCAATTTCAAAAAACAAACCTCCCGAAATGAAGTCCAGGAAGTGAAGTTATGATCATTTTAAAATCAACAAAATTTCACCGTTTTTTTGGAAATGACCGCATGGTTTTCAAAGTTTCATCCAAACTTTATTTGGATATTCTTCATTACAAGAAGATAAAGTGGATATGTGTGGAAATCTCAATAGTGCATCTACTTCATCACATCCGTGCATACATCTACATCTTCAATAAAATATTTAACGAGCATAAACTTGCACAATTGTAAGGTCTTCTTGGAGTGGACACGATTGATTAGCAACTACTTTTTGTTCCTTCTCTATGAGGTTTTCTCTCTTTCCTAACTTTATTTTAGTGTATCTTTTGTATTTAGGTACCTAACATGGCCTCGTTGTCAAGACCCATTCTTTATTTTCACCATAGTAATGTTCAGGGGGGGTGTTGGAGTTACTTCACACACACCTAGGATTTATTTTTCTTAATTTCTTTCATTGTTTATTAGTCATAATTAGTCATTATCCGGTCTCCTATATTTTAGGGGAGAATGTTCCACCTGGAGAATATTCTCTTCAGTTGACACTTCAGTTTGACTAGTTGAGTTGAGTATAGATGTTGCATTGGTTTTGTCACCATGCAACATTGGGATCATCACCATGATAATGCGCACTTTCCTGGGTTTCATCACCATATTGGTGCATTACCCTTGATTACTTGATCTATCCTCACTACACTCTGTTTTAGTCAGTTAACTGAAGACTGATTGACTCGTTAACTCAGGTAGGTGGTAGTTCACTCCTGTAACTGCCTGAGATACTAGACTAGGTGATAGATTACTCCTGTAACTATTGGTGTGTGTCCAGATCACTCTAGATTACCACTATGGCTCATAAATTACTCATTTATCCTATATCTATTGTAAATTATTCACTCTTTGAGTGTGGAATATGGTTAATGAGAATCCTTCTATTCTTTCTCTATGGATTCTTCTTTCTCAATTTCTCTCTGCAAATGTGCGTGGTATTTTATAGCTAGATCTATTCTGTGCAGGTTCAACACATTTACATATTTCACATCTTCTTCCAATTATTGAAGAAGGTCAGACTTCTCAAATTCGTCTGTGAGATTATGAAAAAAGCTAGCAACAAAGTTCCCCGTGGTAGTAACCCATCTCGAGTGCTAAGTCATAGCATTCTGGAGCACAACTCATGCATATTCAAACTGATTTTTTAGTCCTACATTTTATTTCTTCAAGGTAGCATTTTCATGAGAGAAGACTTTAACCTCTTTCACAAGATGATTGAAAATATATGTTTTATCATCAAATTCATCCACCAAATCTTGGAAAATGGTCTCCATAGTCTGTTCTAGGTGAACAATCATCTACGAATTTTCATCAAACCACTGCAAAAGTCTATTTTGAAAGAGAGAATCCTCATCTTCCATTTGGGTATGAGTTTTCTGCAACTCACTTCTCAGTCATTGATTTTCAATCTGCAACTATGAAATAACATTTTTCAAGGTGATGAATTCTCCACAAAGTCGACTATGATATTATTCCAAGGAAAGATTCTTCTTCTCATGAATCTCCCACAGTTTTTGAAGCATTAGAGCATCATTTTCATCCAAAATTCCCATTTCGATGGAAGGAAGTGTTAGCACAATATTGGTTTATTCCTCAGCGTTGCCTAAATCCTTCATTATTCATTTTGGAAAATGAATACAATTGTTATGGGATATTTTATTTATTTTGGGGAAAATTGAAATTATATTGGGTTATGTTCAATATCCAAGTTAAAGAATCAAAAGAACTCAGACATTTGTGCTACCCAATCGCACATAGACACACAGGTACGTGCTACCTAAATTCACTACCTAAATTCTGGCAGAAAATGAATTGTGCAGAGTTATTTTACCAGTTTTGAGTCACTAACTTAAAACTTAGATTGTGAACAATTTAGAAGATATTTTTGAAAACTAGAGGAGGCGTTTTCCCATAACATTCAAAATAACAAAAAACTCTCTCAGTTTTTCAAAATGTTTTATGGTTTGAGAGATATTAGACATATAAGTAGCGCTACCGAATTTGCACAACGATGCTACCTAATTTCTTGTAGCGGTCACAGTTTTGGTATTCGCCTTGTTGAGAGGTTGCCACCTGTCAAGGAGGATTCAAATGGATTCTAAAGGATCATTTAGATGTCAAGGGACACCTGAAGCTAATATTTAGCTCCATCAAAGGCCTCATGCATGAGGTGGAAACAATTTATTAATGACTTCCAACAAATTCCTAAAAATTAGTAGTTTGTTGGATTTTTGTCTCTTTGATTGTCGCCACCTATCTCCAAGGATTAGAATCCAATGGAGGAGATGGGATTCAACCTCCTAAGGTTATTTGTATGTTATTTTATATTTAAGTAAGGATATCTCTATTGGATAAGGGGATTCATGAGCCAAGAGAGGCTATAGAGAGTAGCAGCAAGCAATTTTCCTGTGTGTGTTCATTTGTAAGCCCATGGGCATTTTATGATTGTAAGCATTACTGCTATTGGAGACTCATGAGAGATGTTATTTCAGATTGTAACCCTTTTGTTTATATTTCTTATTATTTGAATATATTTCATATTTGAGGATCAAAGGCTATCAATGATTTATGGATCCCTAAGCAGCAGAGGATCTGCTATATTTTGCCCATCAGTCATTGTTTATATTCAAGTATTTGTTGATTCATTAAATTGTGAGGATCTCTATTTAGTGAACATTCTACCTTACGTTTTCCTTCTTCCTTCTTCCACTTATTAACATATAATATTGTTTTATGTTAAGCATCTTTTGTGCCTTCGATCAGTAGGATGTTTGTGACTTCATTGCCCATTGGTGTAGCGTACTGATATACAGTTTGCAACCCTCTCTCTTTATTTATCCATCTTGTTGATCCACCTATTCAAAACCAAAATTATATTTTACATTATAATGGGTGTTGAGCTTACACTTTAGCAGTCAAAGTGTGACTTTTAGTGCTAACAGGAAGGATCCAAGTACAAGTCTACAAAAAATTATAATGGATGGAAGGTCGAATATAATAATATTTATAGTGACTTACACCAAGTTGGTTCACTGGTATATTAAGGAATGGATATTCTTGCCAAAACTCACATATCTAGTCGTAAAAAACAATCCTTATCATACAATTGTATAAATTGGAGCATCCTCCAAAAAAAAACAACCATCCAATAATAAGAGCCATGCATAGGCCAGTTGACGTTCACTTCTTCACTTCTTTGGTGGGAAACTACCAGTCGATGGGTGAATTTTCCAATTGACGAGGGGATCCATGAATTGTTCTGAAATGCAAGTCAAACAACCCACATATTTGAGTGGAAGGAAAACACCAATAGATAGTTTTATACTAAATCCAAGTTGAGTCGAATCCCTTTCAGTTGGAAACACACGGTCGAGGAGAGTTGGTTCTATATGATGAGTTGACTATCAAGAGAGGGTTGAATGGACTCTGGTTATCGGTTTTTAATCATGCCAAATGAAAGACATCAAGAAGCAAGGATATAGGTCAAGGGTGCCAAGTTTTTTGGATAGTTGGTTTGGAATGTGAGTTGTCATTTATGTTAACCCTTGGAGAAGTTCAAAATCCCTAGAGATGTGGTTGATATTTATTGTGAGTTAGTTGTCATTGATGAGTGGTTGATGTCAACAAATGTGATGGGTGAATTTGATGTATTCTACATGAATCCCCAAAGGTGTGGTTATGGAACTCAATGTTTATCAATGAAAAACGTCATAAAGGATGGTTTAAATCCAGGTAACTCACTCATGGATGGATAGTCCTTGTCATTATGTTTCCAGTGATACATGGTATGCCACGTGGTTCCTCGCGGTTGATGAGTTATGAGGTCATGAATTTGGAAGCCCCAAAGATGGGTTAAGAATCCCCTATGGAATCACCAAACATGGGTTAAGAATCCACTAATTGGTTTCAAGTCATTAATGAAATGGTAAAGTGGTTGTAACAAGAAATTTCAAGAAGCCCTAAAGTTAAGGAAAGAGGTTACTTAGAAAAAGTATATATACACCTCAAGAAGTCACTCATAAGTACATTCACACAGACATTCTATTGAATATATTCTAAGTGAGCAAGTGATTCTTATCTGAGGTAACCAAGGAGATATGAGGATAATTTCAGAGCGAATATGAAGTAAAGAAGGGTGAAATTCCAAGGGAGGATGAAGTCTTGTGATGATGTGTTCTAAGGTATGTTATTTAAAGGTCATATTACCATTTTCACTATAACTTTTTTTTATAGAATGATTCAGATATTGAAAATTGGAGGTAGTTGAGAATACATGTCAAGGGTACTTTTTATAAACATTCTGGCTTCTGGGTCGTTCTATTTTCTGAGATACAATCTGTGGAAAATAGGGTTTTTGGCTAGTCCTGAAACTAGTCTCAAACAAGTGTTCTGGGTAAAACAATCATAACTTCTTCATAGAGGATCCAAATTTAGTGAGAAAAAAATCATTGGATATATTATAGTCTGTAGTATGGTTTGTATTAGTTTTATATAGATATCAAATATTCCATGCATGGAATTCTCTACAAGTTTTCTCTCTAGGACAAGCCAAAATTCAACAAGGTTTGCCATTTTTTCTATAATTCCTTTTCTAGGATGTTCCAAGTAGTGGAAATTGGCATAATTGTAGATAAGATATTGAATATTATTGAGTACAAGTTTTAGAAATTTATTCATTACAGGTACACAATTATGCTTGTTGGAAGTTAGGGTTTGTGACTAATCCAAAAACGAGTCTCATGAGACTAAGGTAAAGTTTGATGACAATGTTATTCTCTTGTTGTTGAAGTTGAGGAAGGTCTACAGGTCTATGATCACATACACCAGGTCTATTATAGAGTTACAATTATGTTTGTATGCATGTTTTTAGGGTTACATGTTGATTAAGTTACGACGCATGCTTGAGGTAAGTCTTTGGTATATTTTTGAGGCATTGGCACATATTAGGTGCATGGTTGAGGCATATACTTGGTATATAATATTGGTTGTTTGATACGTTTTTGAGGTACACCATTGATGGTACTTGTTTGATATATCTTATGGTATATGGCATGATTGAGTGATATGGTATGGTATAGCTGTTGATGTACATTGTTGATGTACATGGTTGATACATGGTATGATACATGATTGGTACTTGGTATGGTGTTGATGTACATGGTTGATGGTTGAGGAATATGGTACAAGTTATGGTGCATGGTTAATGAACAGTTTGGCATAGTTGTGGTGCATAGTTGATGCAAGGTTTGGTATATGTGTTGGTGCATGGTTGATGCGTGATTTGGTATAGGTGTTGGTGCATGGTTGATGCACTTATTATGGTACAAGTTGTCGTACACCATTTATGCTTGGTATGGTACATGGTTGAGACACATATATTGTGATGGTATGTTGGTGATCTTGGTACATGATTGGTAGAGGCATGTGTTGGTGATGTTAGATATATATTTGAGAGGTTTCCTTGGTGTTATCACTCCAAGAAACTCCTTAGGGTTGTAGGCTAAGGATGCTTGGTAACTTAAGAAATCATGAATAATGAAAGTGTGGATCAATGGGGATAACTGAGAATAGCTAATGGGAAGACAACTCACAATGCAATCGAATGAAACAGTGCTTTTAGGAATCAATGACTAGACATAGTAATATCAAAAGGTATGGAGAAAACCGATCTAGATAATCAAGTACAACAATGTGTAGGATTATACAAGCCAACAAGAATTCCTTTAGTTCAAGTTTATGAGATAAATAAGAAGATGACAGTTCTTAATAGCCAAACTAAACTGAAATAAAGTACAGAACATGGAATAGATGAAGAGATCTGTCATTAACAACAAAAGAAGACTGATTCTGTATTGAAAAATAAGTGTTTTAGTACAATAGCCAAAGAGTATCCAAAATTGAACCCTTGTCTCTTAGCAAAAGGAGGCATTTATAGACTATTACAATCAGTTTTCAGATCCTAAAACAATGGATCTGATATTCTAAAAATAGAAAGTCAAAACTGATTCACAAAAGATAAGGAGGGATTCTCAAGATGAGGTCAACCTCTATCTTTTGTTCTTCAAACATTGGTTGAAAGTTGATGAAGTGTAGCCTAGCTTTCCAAGGCTCTTTGATCTGTTCCTTTGAAAGTGGAATTCGAATTTGATGATGTGTGCCAAAAATTCCTATCATTTTGCCCTTGAAAATCACCAAATCTAGTCAAAAAATTCCCTTTTGACTTTCATCTCCAAAAATGGCCTTCAGATTTTGATTTGATAATTCATAACCAGCTTATTGAAGAAGAATTCAAACCATTCAAACCCAAAAAATCCTGATCTTGGTGAAAATTTGGCTATGCTGACTGTGACAGGCTTTCACCAGCTAACTTACCTGAAAATCTGCTCCTTAGATGTTGAAAGGCGGAGCTTTCAACAACTAACTAGTTATAATTCTGCCTTCTACGCTGGTGAAAGCACAGATTTTTTCAAAATCAAATTTCTCAGTCATGGAGAGTCCATTTTGCATGCTTAAATAGTCGATCGACATCTACAAATCTTAAAATTTCCATTGGTGCTTTCATATCTTCATTTGGAGCTTGGGAAGCTATCAAAATTTTCCCTACAATATTAGGCATCGTTCTTTAAAAAATGTCAGTGCGTTTTTTATCGCTAACATCTGGCTCCAACTGGGATGGATACCTCCCTGTGAGGTCTCCAAGAACCTAGCAGACCTTGTGCCTTTAGTATTGGGCCATGGAGTCATTTAGCCTTTTCGGTGGTTAATGAGCACACACAGGCTCACCTAAACCACCAAAAATAGAAACTTACCCAAAAATCAAAACTTGATGAATCTCGATTACCTGCAAGAGTACAAAGACCTCAGGGCTTACTAGACGAAGCTCCTCTCTCTGCTTACAGTGCTCCCAATTCTCAGTATAAGGTCAACAGGCACATCCACCATAACTATCTTCCATCATGAAGATTTTCACCGTTTGCATATTTTAGCTTTCCAGAAACACAATGAGGAAAACAGGCTGCACCACCACTAGCATTTACATAAGGTATAGAAGCAGGATCAAGGACTATAGTAAACCAAAAATCCACTGGATTGTGTGGACGATCATAAAGAAGCCACTGATAAGTTTGCAGTAATAATAAAAACTCAGGCTGTGAAGCCACCAACAGAGGGTGTTGCCGGTTGCAACCATGTCTCTGCAAACCTTTTCTAGATCGTGTATCAATACAGCAACAACTTCAGATACAAAGCATTTTTAGATCCTATGATATGTGTAGATAGCCTTCCAAGGCTTCTAAAATTGATCTGATGAAGATATGAAACAAATTTGATGATGTGTCGTGTGATCCATGATATTTTGCTTCATCAAACTAACCAAAACTTAGTAAAAAACTGCTCTTTTGACTTGCCTTTCCCAAAATAGCCTTTGGATTTGATGGAATAATTCATAATCATCTTTTTTAGAAAGGTATCGTGCCATTCTAACCTGAAAATCTGGAATCTGGGAAAAAGTTTGAATGATTTGATAGATACAGCTTTCGATGGTTAAGCGTATTGAGTTTTAAATGCCTTATCCACCGAAACGACCCACTTTCGGTGGTTAATGAGCGCTCCTGGGCTCACCTAAACCGCCGAAAATCAAAGCACTGTCAAAAATCAAAATTTCAAAGATTTATTTACCTGCATGGTTGCATTTAGTTTCAAGGATTCTTAGAGAAAACTCCTTTCTTTCTGTCAACAACAGCCTTTCATTTAATCTCATGCTCCTCTCCTTCTACTGCATCTTCTTGCAGTTCCATACGGCCTTCAGATGTAGTAAATGTACCATTCTGCAAAGGATATGAACTAATGCACTGCCTATGTCACTGTCCTCAGTTGCATATGGAACAGAAACAACTGGTAAATGTTGTACTGTAGTTAGCAGTTCACTTTGATTCCCAACTATCTGGTCTATGTAGATAGAAGCTGGAACTGATGAAGCTGTTGAGGTGACTGCATGAGGGATTTTTTCCCTTGCTGTACTAATCTTTATCGAAACTAATCAATAGTAGCTAATGGACAAACTTTAAGTGGTAGGCCATCCCCCCTTGATTCATACCTGGATTTAATATATTGGATTTCGGTTACACAGCTTCTGGGAGTCCAAAAAGAGATGGATCTGTGATAAGGGACCTTTGATTCAAAACTACATTAACATCATTCTTGTTTTCCTGGGCTTTAACACCTATCTGTTGAGATCGAGTCTGAACTTGCTGCTGCGCTGCAGTAACACCCCGAAAGGATTAGATACTGTTGGCAAATTCAATTAATAGACAATGAATCAGCGTATACTTGTCATTGATGGCAAGTACAGTTGTGGTTGCAGTGATGACAACATCAATGAATAGCAACGCAACAATAATCGGGAGGAGAAGAGTCAGTGACCGTTGGATACCATTCAAATTTCCCAAAATATGAGGGCCGTCAGATCTGACTGAAAACATTGAAGAGGAGGATAGAGCTTAGTCGTTAGATCCAAGCGCAAAGACTCGACCATCGTCAGATAAAGGATAACCTACACACTCTTTAAAGTACAAGGAGAAATGGGAGTGATTGTGATGTGCAAAATCTCGATCTAATCTGAGCCGTCGAGATCTAGGTTGATCTGAACCGTTGATTTTCTTCATCGGAGAATCAAGGATTGGGACTTTGAATGTCCAATTCACTTGACAATGAAAACACCGAAATCATGATAAGCGATTTCACAATTTGATCGCAGCCGTTAAAGAAAGCATGGGATCTGGACCATCCATTCGTGTGGACGCGTGGCAACGATCGGGCGTCACCAGGAGAAGCTCGACAGGAGGCTTCATCGGAGAATCGGGAATCAGAGTTTCACGAGTCCCGTGAAAAATTACAACAGAAACCCCGAAATCGCGATGAAAGAAATCCTGACTGAACCTGAATCATCAGATCAACATGCGATCTAGATCATCGATTCAACTCACGACAGCAGACCACGTCAGCTAGGGACACATGGCACAACCAGGTAATGACAGGTGTCAGGAAGATTCAACACTTCAGGCACATGTAAGTCATGAATCAGAGTGACATGTGGCAGTATGTAACACGTGTCAAACTACGTGTGACGACAGTGGAGTATCGGGGATCGGGGATTGAGACTTTGAAATGTCAAGAACACACTGCAACAGAAACTTCAAAATCGTGAAACATGATATTGCGATTCAATTGCAATCGTTGAGTCAATATCACATCAAGACCATTGATCACAGCCCACATTGAAGTTTCGGGGATTGCAAATTCAAAAGGCAAAGAACACAATGCAACGAGAATTCCGATTTCGCGATGAGTAAATTCTCTACTTAATATGAACTGTCTGATCTAGAAATAATCTGGATCATTGATTTGGTTTCATTATGGAATGTCGGAGATTAAGTTTTGGTTTTGACAAGATCTTTGAGCATTAGAAAAGCTGAAACCTCGATGAGAGGGTTGACCGAGGTCATATGGGCCAAGGCCTATAGCTAGGAGGGCTAGCATATGAAAGGAGCATCGGGATTTGGATGATCGGGAATCACGTGGGTGTATGCATTGAGGCATCACAAACCCCATAGCCCTGACAAGGTAAGGTTGTGGTCACGGAGTGACGGTCACATTGACCGAGAGCTAAGCTCAGGAGGGCTAGCGTATGAAAGTGTTGAAACCCAATTTAAAGGGCAAGAATAATGAAGATTATCCAATGGTGCAGATAAGGTTTGAATGTGATCGGAGGGTTGTTGTTCTTTCTCACACATTAACTCTTTCAGTTACAAATCCATTAGTGAAATGGACTCATGTTTGCAAATTAGTTGTCTATCAGTTGGCGTTTCAGTTGGCTGAACAGTTGTCATCAGTTTCTCCAAGGAGTTGGGAAGTTGAAACGTTGTGTCCATGTGTATAAAAGAAGACGAAATAGACTGTGTTCGATTAGCCATTCTGATGAGGAAAGGAGTGAAACTGTAAGGAAGAATACAGAAGAGGATGCATGGGAGGAAAGGAAGCAGATGTGCAGAGTGAAATGGAACATAGAGGATAATAGCAGAGAAAGAGAAAACGAAGAGCAGAATAGAAGAATAGATCAGACTTACAGAACAGAGAAAGGAAGGTAAGAATTGATTTATCTAGGAAATTGTCTGTGTATTCATTATTTGATATTTTAGGGAGGTAGGGATGTTCTCGGGAGGACTGTTGTCCTTAGAGGTTCAAGTGGGTGCTTGAACACAAGGAGTTGTAGCTTCCATCTGGTTGCAGCCAGAGAAACCAGGGTGGCAGGGTGGTGCTAGGGAGAACAAGTGTTCTCTGTTATATAGGTTGGAGCCTGTGTAAATGGAAGTTGATGCTTCCATCCAGTTGGTGTTGGAACATTCATGAAGTTGGTGCTTCCATCCAGTTGGTGCTGGAATATTCAGGGAGTTGGTGCTTCCTTCTAGTGGGT
>CBVK0100543912.1:0-17215 GCA_900067695.1 Picea abies | reverse complement strand
CGCTCTTCCGATCTCACATCATTCTAAACATTCCTTCACTTAGCAAGGGATTGAGTAGTTGTGAAGACCCGCTTTCTTTCCACAATCTGTTTTGAAACTCACGAGGTTGAAATGAAAAACTTTTATCCCTTCGTATATGAAACGGAAAGATGGTGACTTTTTAAAAGTTAAACCCGAAGATAGAAAGGATGCCAGGTAGTGATTTACTGACTGAAAATATAGAGGTTAAACAATTCAAAACTGACTCTTGTAGATACTTTAGGGGGTAATTTACTTTGACTGACTGTTTTTAGATGGGGTGAATCATTTAAATTGTCTTAATTTTTTCAGAGATTATCAAACCAAGAAACAACTCTGTTATCAATCAGTTCAGTTGATATTGCAGTTTGAATGGCATTACCTCGGTTTTCTTTAACAGTCCTTTATATCATGTCTTTTGAGAAATCTCATCTTTACCTTTTCATTTTACTTTCTTTGCACAATATGAAATTACTTTAGGTATCACCTGTTTATGCCGATTTATTTCCGACACCGACTTTCAATTTACTCCTCCTGTTTGTTTCGTATGAAGCTAGAATCATGTAAGAGACAAATACGAATCTTATCCGAAATGTGTCGAAAGTTTATGAACGAAAAAAATAGAAAATCAAAAGTAATGTTTAAATGAAAATACATATATATACATAAAATATATATAATAAATGATTTTTTTTTTGAATTTGACGACTGTTACGTCATGTAATGCTTTAGATACCGCCCGTTGACAGGGGCGTTGAGGACTTCTCTGTCTATATTTTCCAGTAGGAAAGAATTTTTTCCTTCTAGAGCCGAGACCCTGAATGGTCCATACCAGAGGTGGTCGAATTTACTATGCTTCGCTGCTTCCTCCTTTCTGGCATCCCATCTTAGCACTAAATCACCTGGAAGGAATTCTCTGTCCTTTGCTTTGCGGTTGAACAATGCTTTCATGTCATCTTGGTACTTCTGCATCTTTTCATCAACTTCGACTCTATGCTGTTGGACCTCAATCAACTGATTAATTCTCTTGGTTACAAGATTGGGTTCTTCGTTTTGATCTTTCCATAACTTCATCACTGGTAGCGCTAGGTTTATAGGTAGAACAACATCTGTCCCATAGACCATTTGAAAAGGAGAAACACCGATAGACCTTTTAGTTCTTATGTAGTTTGCCCACAATGCGTATTTCAAGTGTACATGCCAAGACCTTTTATTTTCATCAAATACTTTCTTGATTATATTTACCAGGCTCTTGTTAGATGACTCGACCAATCTGTTCCCCTGGGGGTAATATGATGTGGAATGGCCAAGAACGATGTTATACCTTTGACAGAAGCTGATCATAGCCATAGATTTAAAGGCCTTGGCATTGTTAGTAACTATCTTTCAGGGACAACTGAATCTTGACAAAATATTATCTTCCAAGAAATCGATTACCACCGAGTCTGTTGCCCTTCTGGTTGGAATGGTTTCCACCCACTTAGTAAAATAATCTATAGCTGTTAAGATCCACTTGTGTTGAGCACTGGAATGGGGATTAGTCTCACCTATGAAGTCTAGACCCCATTTCTGAAATGGGGCTTCAGCTTTGACTAGAACTAGAGGCAGTGCAGGGAGCTTCTGTTTACCTGCGAATAGTTGACAAGGGTTGCAGGCGCACACTTTGGAATTGACGTCTGAAAAGAGTTTTGGCCAGTAGTACCCAGCCCTCAAGATCTTGTAAGCTGTAGCTCTCCATGCGTGATGCCCCCCACAGACTCCTTCATGAAATTCATCTATAACCCGCTGAGTTTCTGATTCAACTAAATAGACTAACATGAAATTGAGTGGGTCTTTCCAATATAGCTGATTTTCGGTGATACAATATTTAACTGCATGGAGTTTTAAAGTTCTGGCTTTAGATGGTGATAGTTCATTTGGGCATTTTAGAGTTAGTAGGTATGACACTATGTCTCTGTACCATCCCGATGATAAAAAATTCTCTTCGATTTGGTTTGGACTTGTTTCTTCATCCATCTCGTTTAGGTTTGTGTCTTCATCGCCTTCCTGCAGGCAATTGATATCAAGGGCTCTGAAATTTGACTCAGCTAAGAGTTTGGCCAGGCCTTGCCCCTTTATCAATTTGGTCGGTTTAACCTCCAGATCGAATTCTTGGATTTTAGCGAGCCATCACCCTCTTCTTCCGTCACTGTCTGGCTGTACCAATATATCTTTCACAGAACTGGTAGGAATGTACGCGATTATCTTTGAATGTAGTACATAATTTTTGAATGCCTTTAATGCTTTTACCATTGCGTACGCCTGTTTTTCTATTATGTCATACTTCAGTTCTGCATCTCTAAATCTGTTGCTAAAAAACATGATTGGTTGTTCGAATCCCTCTTTATTCTTTTGTAGGAGCACCACGACGATAGTATGTTCAGAGGCAAATGAGAAGATAAGAAAATCTTTCAGATAGTCTGGGCTTGCTAACACAGGTGCCTCGCTTATGAATTTCTTAATATGCGCGAACGATGCTCTGGCCTCAGTTGTCCAATTTACTCTGCTGTCCTTCTTCAACATCCCTATGATCAATTTGACAATCTCAACGAAATTGGGGATAAACCTTCGTAAAAAATTTATTCTTCCTAAGAAAGATTGAATCTCTTTTACATTTCTGGGAATGTTTATAGTATCTATTGCTTCAATCCTCTTAGGATCAATCCCGATTCCATCCCTAGATATG
Organism: Picea abies; assembly: GCA_900067695.1. Lineage (NCBI taxonomy): Eukaryota > Viridiplantae > Streptophyta > Pinopsida > Pinales > Pinaceae > Picea > Picea abies. Next base: position 14,472 of record CBVK0100543912.1, on the reverse strand, counting down.
ATATGGCCCAAAAGATTACCTTCCCGCATAGCGAAATGTGATTTCTTTGGGTTCAAAGATAGACCAAACCTGCAACATTTTTCGAAAGTTTGTTTAAGATGGATCAAGTGTTCTTCATCGGTTTTAGAGAAAACCGTCAAATCGTCGAGGTAAATGACTACGAACTTGTCCCTTTCTCCTATGAAAGTGATGTCCATAGTGCGCTGGAATGTGGACCCTGTATTCATCAAACCAAAAGGCATTTTGTCATACATAAACGTACCCCATGGTGTGGTGAAAGCAGTTTTTTCCCTGTCTTGTTCATTCATGGCGATTTGATTATAACCAGAGAACCCATCTATCATAGACATTCGGTTTTCTCCAACAACTTTTTCTAACACACGGTCCATTTTGGGCAGTGGATAATTGTCCTTGAGAGACGACTTATTTAAGTTTCAGAAATCCACACACACTCTAATTTCCCCAGTCTTTTTCCTGATCGGGACTAGGTTTTCTACCCAGTCCGAGTATCTCAAAGGTATGATGATTTTCGCGTCTAAAAGTTTCTTAACTTCTTTTTCGATCACCGGTAACAAAATGGGGTTAATTTGCCTAAGATTTTGCCTAAACGGTTTGACCCCAGGCTTCAAAGGTATCTTGTGATCAATTATGGAAGTGTCATACATTCTTAACTCATCATAAGACTAGGCGAAAACATTTTTATACTGTCTGAGTAGGTCTTTATACTTATCTTTTACTTCGGGAGGGAGGAACTTGGATATTTTTACCACCCTGGATTCTTTTTCAGTTCCTATATCACAGTCCTCCACTTGTTCTGGTTGGGGCTGGAAAGTGGATTTCATAGGTACATCGTTTTGATAAAAAATTATTTTTAAAGGAATCAAGCCTTTCAGAATCTGGTTGTTTTTAAGGACCATCATACGATGATCCACAATTTTTTCTCGGAAGGTTTCAAGATCTTCCCCCTCTTGCATGATCCACATCAGGTCGTTTTGATTTTCTTGGTCTACATGAGTTTTGGAGAATTCCCCCACTGCTGCAAGAAATTTCTTAATTTGTTCATCATCCTCAAAGACCTGCCAGTGTTAGATATTGTCTGGTATAGAGGTTTTGTATCTGATTTCAATGTGATACTTCAATTTGAAATTCGTGGGAGGAGAGAAGGTTGAAGCTGCTTTTGCCAATGCATCAACATGTAAATTCTCTGCGCGAGGGATAAAATGGACATTCATGGATGAGAAAAAGTTTTCCATGAGATCCCAAGCACAATTTCTGTATGTTCTTAATCTGGGATGCTTGGCTAGGTACTGTCGGTTTATTTGTTTGACTATTAACTCTGCATCACCATATACCTCCAAGTTACTTATATTTAGCTTCTTGGTAGCCTGTAATCCTAAGATCAACTCTTCATATTCGCATATGTTGTTAGTGTAATCTATATCCCACTGTAGTTGGTAGGAAAAAGGAACAACGAACTTACCTTCGGGAGCCACTAAAAGCACCCCAGCACCCACCCCTTCAGAAGATGAAGCACCGTCAAAATACATTTTCCAGACATCAGTGTTACACAGATCTTCTGTCATGTAATCTGAATCTTCTCTCTCTATATCGTTTTCTCTCGGACAACCATCTAAACCATCAACAAAAGACAAGATACAATTTCCTAGATCTTGGTCCGCAATGTAAATAGGGAAATTGTTTGGGTTTTGAGGGTCACTCACTGTATATGCTAATCTCGTTTCTCCGTACAACCAAGTGAACTGACCACCAAACACAAGAATTGTGGCAAATGTCATGTCCAATTGAAGAGAACCCCCCAACTTGGCTCCCCATGACCTAGATAACAACAAGCCATACTTAGGGAGAATATCTGCGATAACCACATCCATCAGGATACTCTTAACTGGGACCTGCGCTAAGGTAAATACCAGATATTTTATCATCCCCATACACTTAACCCTTATTTTAGTCAAAAGAGTACATCTCCATAAGTTCTGGTGATCTGGAGACCCAACTTGTCCATAATAATCTTAGGCATAACATTATGGGAGGCTCCAGAGTCTAACATGCAATTATGTAGCAACTGATCATACACATTCAAAGTGATATAAAAGGGAGAAATGGTATCTTTGGTCCCTTCAAAATGGGGACCAAAGGTGATGTTAGGTTTCTCATCTTCGAGGTTTAAAACATCAGACTAGATTTCTAGCTCAGACACACCCATCGCTTTGGTAATCTGCTTCCAATAAACGGGTTTTTTTGCTAATTCTCCCAAAGGGATTGGTATCTTAATTTTATTTATCTCATTTTCAAAACTGAAAGCTCCGCTCACCTTGTCTATTTCTTTGGTCGAGACTTCTGAATCCTTCCTTTCCGACTTATTTGTCTGGACCGCTTTATCACTCATGGTCCTGGTTGAAGACGTAACTTTATTTACTGGTTCAGTTCCTTGTGTTTGGGTTTCAAATTTTTCCACTTCGGACCCTTGTGTGCTTACTACTTTAGTTTTGTTGTTGGGTAATAAGGTCTCTTCCAAAGGAGGCTCATAAGCTTGACCTCTTTGGAGGATTTTCTTGGGTTGAGTAGTTGAGGTGGGCTTACTCTTAGATCTTAAGTTGTACTTTGGTTGAAACTCAGCCATTATCATCTCAGTTTCTGGTTGAGATTCACAGAGATCAGTGTGATCACCTTCTTCACCCTTATTCAACGGTTGTGGAATGTTTAGATATTTTTCATAGTCTTCTCGAGTCAGATATGGTTGAGTGCAGTCATCACCGAAGTTCGTGACATCATTATCTGAATCTCCGAAGTCTTGAAAATCGTTCGCTCCTATGAAATTTTCGTTCTTTAAGGGAGCTTGTATTTTTTGATCTTCATTTTTTATTTGTCTTTGTTGGTTCAGGGGGTTGGGGTTCCTCTTGAAATCCTTTTTGGGGAAAGAGTCAGCTTTGGCTTATTCGAGCTCCATTCTAGATATTTTATTTGATAGTTCTTTAATTACTCTGGCCATATTGTCCACCCTATCGTCTGCGGATCTATTAGACCCTGAGGGACCTGCTTGTTCTCTAAAGTGTTTGGTCTCTTGGTTTCCAGTTTCTAGTTTAGCTTTAAGCTTACCCGAAGCCATCATATTAGACTCTATTTCTATTGCATCGTCCTGCATTCGGTTTAGGGTGGCTCCCCTTCTTTCTCGCAAAAGGAGTGCAAAATCCGGTTTGAAAGCCCCGACTAAAGTTACTTTAGCCTCAGGTTGGGATGGTTTAACCTCGGATGGGATTTTATTATACAGTTTGTTGAATCTCTAAATAAATTCCATGAATGTTTCTAAGTTCATTTTCCTTAAAGACCCAAATTCAGTTAGATAATATAGATGGTGTTTTCTCTCGCCCCATTGTTTGAGGAAAGCATCTTCCAAAGCATTATAAGACAAGATAGATGCTGCAGGTAGGTTCCGAAACCAAGTTCGGACCTAACCTTTGAAGGTTTGGACAAGAAGTCTCGAATATACGTCCTCATGTTCGATACCTAGAATGTCAGCGAATTTATCAAATAAATTAATATGTTCTGCCGTGGTCAGATCCCCTTCCCCGGTAAATTTTGGTAAATTTTTTATGTAATTTTCGGGAAGGTCATGTAGAGGGATGGGAAATACTAAGGGAGCATATCTGGCTGCAACTTTCACAAACACTATGGGAGGGGGAGCAGGCCCTTGGCCTCCAGCTCCTCCTCCTCCTCCTTTGATAAACCCTCCACCTCCTCCTACAAACCCTCCACCTCCTCCTCCGGCGGCTGCCATCGTTATTTGTGGAAAGTTATAAAGGGGGTTTTGGAAAATTAAAAGTGACTCTTTGTTCTCTTCACAAAGAGGAAAATCCAACGAGGAAAGATAAGGGACGTGAGGACTCAGTTCCTCAGATTTGCAAGAGACGAAATCAGGAGAATCGACGGGTGTGGAAACCAAGTGTGTAACACACTCTTCAGAATTTGGTGAAGTCGGGAAATTTGACTGAAGGAAATATGGTATGTCAACTGCCGACGAACTATCAAGAGGGCCCTTTCCTTTGTGTATTAAGGGGATAGTCGGATGAATCTCACTTCTAACTTCGAAACAGTTTGGCATTTAAACTTTAGTATCAAAGAGAGGACTGAGTGAATTCGAGGGTTCAGAAGAAATATTAGTCTTCAATGGTGGGGTTTTAAGTTTGTAAATTGCAGTGGTGGGCTTAAGAGAGCCTCTCACCTTTACAATCTTTTTGGGATCGGTAACGGACGTAATCTGCTTACCATCTGGGTTTTGTCTGGTATTCCTTCGACCGGATGCCAGTTTATTATTTGTGGAGTCGTCAAGTGAAAGATTATGAAGCCTTAAAAGGTGTGTACTCTTTGTTCACTATCAAAGGGTAACACTTTCAAGAAAAAATAAATGTCATTTTCCCAGGGAAAAAGATTTCGTAACTTTGGTCCCCGGCAACAGTGTCAGAAAGATGTTGTTCCAAAGTCTGTACTTAAGGCTTAGAAGTACAGTGTCTAGGCATCCGAAAGTGGGTAAAAGGTGGAGAAGGGAGAAACGTCAACCTTCGGCAAAGGAAACTAGGGAAGATTTCTACGTTGGCATTGTCTAGCTTCCAATTGTTCCTGGATAGTTATATCTTGTTCAATGGCTGCCCATGAATGTTTAAGTTCGACCCAGTTAGTAGCTGTTTTAAGAAAAGTGTAAAAAAGGTTTAAAGCAATGTGTGTTTGGTTATATAATCTAGGTTCGATATTGGGTTGTGTTGGCACAAGGACGGTCATGGAGGAACAGTAAAAGTAGAAAAAACTTCAGAGAGAGATTAAATGCTGTCTCAATTTGGTCATATAAAAGAGAATTTATGGTTTCAGGAATAAAATAGGGATGCAAATCAAAGGCTCTTTCCCGTAACTATATTATATTTTAATAAAAGGTATGAGGTGGGAGAAAAACATTTAGCTATCTATGGTGTAAGGCTCCTATTGGGGGAGAATCACACATATAAACAGAAGAGGAAAATTGTAAGGAAATAATCGACGTAGTAGAGACTATGTGTAGAATTCTGAAAATGTGGATTGGTCTTACACCCGCTGATAGATGGTACAGAGGAAAAACAATAAACAATTACAGAAAACCAAAATTCATTCGCTATAGTAGTGGTCGTACTAAATTATAACGAAACACATCAGTTAAGAATATGAAATGAAACGAAATATGAGATACAAGGAAACAAACTTGTAACACAGTCGTGACGGAATTGAGAATCTTCATATTTTCTTTGTATTAACTCTCAAATGTAAAAAACTTTGTTACAATCGACACAAAAAGGTCTAGCCTCGTTTATTTCTTTCTATGGTATATTTATACAATTTTACAAATAAGATAGAATTTCAATAGTCACAAAATTTTGGTTATGACAGGGAGGAGAGCAATCGCTCCATTTCTTCTTCTTTGTCTTCACTTGGTGCCAGATGTTTGTCCTTGCGCGAGCTCGGTACAGGTGACACACCTTTCAACCAATTGAGATATTAGCCGTGATGGTTCTGCTTGATAGCTGGCTTCAAAGAAGTAACATTCTTGGGCTAACTGCTGCAGCTTGTCTTCCATCTATCCATATATGATGGCGATGGCACATAATTGCACACTGGGTTTAATCACGCATTTATCTACTTGGACTATGTCCACAATAGTCATCTGAGAAATATCGACCGAATCTCTTTCTTATTTTTCCTTCAGATCAAGAAATATATTTTCCACATTCATTTGCATCAACATCTCAGCATTACCTCTGCTGTTAATGCCCAGCAGATCACCGTCTATAGAATTAAAGGCCTCCTCTAAAGAATTGGTTATCTTTTGGGCTTGCTGCTTACCTTCGGTGATGTTATGCTCCCATTCCTTTAATAGAATGTTTCCTCTGGTTTGCTATGAAATGGTGAACCTGGGAGTACCTGCCGAAACCCTATTGTTCGTGGCTATCACAGCCTCCTGGAAGGTGACCCAAGCTTCTCCGACATCCCTTTCTCTGGCAGATAAGTTCTCGGAAACCTGATTGACCAGCAAACAGTTGTCCCAGATCACTTCTACCTTGGTGAGCAAATTTCGTTGTGCCGTAGAGACTCTGCTCTGAATCTCGATCGCCTGGGATTTAAACATCTCGATGTTTATCATTCTGTTCTCGGTGATCTCCACCCTAGCCTGCAGCTGTTCGATCAAATCCCTCTGCTAGCTCGCTTGCATTCGATCATCCCGGACCACCAGCTATGCTTGCTTGAGCTTAGTTTTAAGCATCTCTATCTCGTTTTTATCGGCCAACTTGGCCTGCTCTATTCCTACGCTCGCCTAGTCTTTAGGAGTCTCTGTTGCTATGGCCAGTCTAGCTTCAAGGGTCCTAATGAGGCAATTTTTTCTTTTAAGTTGGTTTTTTAAGAGCTCGACTAAAAATTGATTCGCCGAGGCATACGCTCCCAGTGTCCCTGCTATTTTAGTGGCGAATTGCTCATTCTTTTTGTCCTTTCCCTCAGTTATAACTTTATACTTCTTGGCAGTTGACTCTCCTTCTTGGTAGAATTCCCTTTTTACTACTTCCTTTCTCTTCTTATCGAAGAAAAACTCATTCGGAGGGAGTTCTTCCACCCTTATGGGCCTCATTTCTTCATTGAATATCCATCCCACATCGATATTTCCCTGCGTCAACTTCAAGGGGGTAACTGATGTGATAGGTTCCCCGATCTGCTTCACAGATTTTCCCGGAGTAGCGACCAGACTTTGCTTCTTTAGCGGGTCGGGAGTCTTTATCTCTGCTTCCAGACTCTGCTTCTTCAGCGGGTCTGGAGTCTTTTTCTCTGCTTCCAGACTCTTCATTTGTTCCCCCTCGTCCTGGTGTTTTCCTTGGTCGGGAGTCGCATCCTTATCACCTTTGGCATCCTTCTGTTTTGTCTCCAAAGTACCTGGACCCTCACCTCGCAACACTGCGGGAAGACAACTACGTCGATGTTCCTGGAACCTCAGAACATCGGCTCTTTCCTCAGGTGCCAAGGATTGTATCCGAGCTAGAATCTCCTCATAGAACCTTGCTCCTTGAAAAATGTCATCCAAGGGTGAATTATCATGCTCAAATTTCTTGAGGCTACAATTGTCCAAATGATTGCTCACGACCCTCTGTGGATCGTGCTTCTTGTATTCGATGGAGACCAAATTTAGGTCTTCAAGGGCTGCAACCTCGGCTTTGGCATGCCCGAAATCTAATGAAGACTAAGAATTCAAATGAATAGGAAAAAATGACCATACCTTCTTTGAGTACCCTTTAAGTTCTTTGCTTATACCACCAATTACCGTTTGCCAGGCAACCTCGCGACAAGCCAGCTTGTCGAGAATGAACAATGGCAGCGCATGCGGGGGAACAGAAGCCCCGAAAGATCTAAGGTATGAAAATTCTTCTTCTACATACCAGTCTACTATGCTGCTTAGATTTGTTACTATGCTGTCCGAGATCCGGGGTGGCGGGTGACAAAAAATGGTGACATGCAGGGGCACCATCACCCAGTTAAAAATTTCATATGCAAATTTTTCAGCTTTGTTTTCCCATAACTTTTCATGATATACATGTATGTGTTCGTCTTTGGTCAGAGTCCAACTCCAACTCATTAATGGAAATGGTGTCATAGAACAAACTGTGTCCATAATGTATGCAGACATGAAGAATGAAGACGCCTTCCCATTCTCTTTCTGCGCCCGAGACTCTGTGACCCGACTGGTCAATCTGTCGGAAAGCATCTTTGCCCAGTCAAAGGAACTGCCTTCGGCGACCCGAAACATTAGAGGCACCCACGCAAGGAAAAAATGCGAGGTATCCTCTTTCCCATATAACCGACATGTCATCATGGCCACATATTTGTACTGTGGTTCTAACGAAGCGATTGAATATATGCCATGAGTATCAGCTCTGAACTTCATGGTGTTTGAAACCCAATCCTTTATTAAACTGGACATGGTTTTGTCATACTGTACGCATTCCTTCTCCTTGAACTTGTCTAAGAATTCAATGGCATATGTGTGGTCAAACTTCATGGGCAACTTATACATGGTTTGCAGATGTTTCGGCCTGAAAGTCCCGATGGTGACTCTCTGCTCGTTCATGATAGTCCTGGTCAGTATGTCCACATGATCCAACACCCATCGGACCATGTGATAATATGGAAGCAACCGTGGCCTGGCTACTACTCTGTGCATTCTGGATTGGACGACTATTTTGTACTTGGTGGTTATATCATATTTTTTGTTGTCGCTGGAGTCGTCGAAATAATCCACCAATTTTGCTTGCAGAATATCTAAAACATATGACCAATTTGGGACCGAGTTGATACTTCGGGGTGAAGTATCAGAGACATTGTCTGAGCCTTGTCCCGAAACCTCAACATTCGCCTTTGATGCTTTTCGTGGAGCCATGGCTGAAGCTTGTGGTTTAGCTCTTCTGCGATAGAACTGCGTATACATACAGAAATCAGTTTACTCAGAGATGATGTGCTCTACGTGCTATGAAAATGAATTTGTTATAATGAACCACAACTCTTATATATATACTCAAGAAACTCGGTACCTTTCAGAACAATTCTGTCAAATCATCTTTAGAAATAAATTTTGCCATAAAAATCCGATCTTATATCCGTCGATTTTCCCTATTTCCTCATTAATGTCATAAAGTTTGGCGGTTTTAAAATCTCAATTGGCGTATGGAGGAAAACGGGTACCTCGTAAATTGTGCAGACATCAAAGCACGGGATAATCATTGATTTAGCTTAATTAATCCGGTTTTACCGCTGTTAACAATGTTTCGGTACTCGTTATATCAGGGATTTTACTTAAACATTTTGAACCTCCAACACCCGGGACTGCGATGACCGATTTTGGTTAATAAAAACAAAATCGTGATTAGGGGCTCAGTTAATTTTATAATCATTATATTTTCCATATCGCGACTCGGAGCTTCGAAGATAAGTTTCTGGAAGATTTACATGCCGAGTTGCGAAACCACGAGATCGCGACAACATGACTTAATTAAATGGAAGCTAATCTTGGATTGAGTGATCAATTAATTACATTATAACCACATCATGATTTCACGAGTCGGGGTTTAGAGGGTGAAACTTTCGAAAAGGACAACGCCGAGTGGCGAAATGCCGAGAGAATCTTTTACCATGGTTTATCTTTTACCCTTAACCTTGACATGAGTTACTCAAATAAGGATCTCGTGTTCTCGGCTATCAGGGCCATGACAATAAATTTTTTGGTTTGGCGAATGCCGAGGCGTGAAACCCCGAGAACGTTTAATCACGAGTTAGGGAAAATTTTACCCTCGTTACTGTCTTCAGTGAAAAGTTAAAAAGACTTCGCTGTTTCGTGGCTCGGGACGTGTGAACTACATGGCTTATAGTATCCGACCTACGATATTTTGAAGTAGAAAAAAAGAGGAATCATTTCTGCGAAAGGTGAGACTTGTTTCGAGAGTAAAAAAATCCTTGCTGCTCGCATGATAAAGCTTTAGAGATCTCGATATCTCAGAGGGAAAAATGAAAACCACTTTTTAGATTTCAAGAATTAAGAATGAAATTTGTGATGGGCTAGAAAAACAGGGGCATCTCCAACAGTATCAACTGATTACATTCATGATTCTTACATAATCTCAACCTCTACAGATTCTACAAACTTTCTCTAGCCCACCAGCTCTCTCGCTCTCTATCTCTCACTAGCCCTCTCTTTTCATCCCACCCATTACATATTTATACCCAAAATCTAGGGCTTAAAGTCCTATTCTATCTATCCCAAAATATCCCATTACAATGCATGGCATCGCCAACTTCAGTTAGCTGGTTGTTTTCCTTCTTCTACTTCTCACTCTTTATACAACTTTTATGTTGTTATTCTATTTCTGAAAAGTTGCACTATCGTCCTTTGTGCTTCCTTCTCTCCCTCTCTTTCTTTATCCTTCTGTTTGTGCACTAGCTCCCTCTTGCACATTGTTCATCCTTCTGCGCCCTTTTTACCTTCTGCATGCTTTCTTCCTTCTGCGTGATTTCTTCCTTCTGCGCGATTTCTTCCTTTTGCACCCTTTCTTCATACTTAGGTTTTTCTCCAATATTACATCAAAAACTGTCTGTCCAACAAAGAGGTCCATGGAGTTGACCATTCAGTCATTGAATCACACCTTATGGATCAAGGTGATTATTATTATTATTTTGATGATGACTTAGCGCTAGTAATCCCATATGTGGTTATGGACAATCATTTAAATGGTTATGAAGGCATGGATACAAAATTTGATCTTGAATAGTTAGATATTGAAGTGGATGAAGTTCAAGATCAATTTGAGTGGGATATGTAATAAATCTTATTTATTAAAGTGAAGACTTCTACATTTTGAAGTAATAATGCTATATTTTGATTCATGTATTGTACATTGGCCCCAACTGTATGACTTTGTTATTTCTTATCTTTTGATGGTGGTATACTTAATAACTTTTACTATATTGCACATGGAAAAGGAAAGTATCAAGCTTGAATTGGGTTGAAAATGTTGGATTAGGGTGTATATCTCCAACATAGTTTGTTGTCTTAATTACCACGAATTACCCTACTTGTCGCGAAATAACTACTAATTACCACCAACTAACCCATAATTATCCCAAATTGACCACTAGTTACTATCAATTAACCCTTAAATATATTGAATTGTCTTTAAATAACCCCTAATTAACCCAAATTACCCCTAGTTAACCCTTAATTACCCCTAATTAACCCTCAATTACCTCAAATTGAACCTGAATTAACCCCCAATGACTATGAAAACCCCTAATTACCTTGAATTACTAGTAATTAGCCCCTATTTAACCTCCAATTACCCCTAATTGACCACTAATTACCACCAATTAACCTCTAAACACCTTGAATAACTGTTAATTAACCATATATCACACTTAATTAATCCCTTATTTTTTTCCAAGGAAAAAAAGTCAAGTAATTTTACTAAAAAAGACAAAATTACAACAACAGAAACTAAGGAGTTTTCCAGGCTTCCTCATGAGGCCAAATACAAAAAGACCTAACCAATATTCATCAAATTCTTGAAGTGTTTGAGTATATGCGAGCAAGACTTGCTCATTTGCATAGAGTTCAAAACTTTTTCTTGCTTCTAGCACTATATTGTACTCTTTACATGGAAACTTAAAAAAAACTTTCTAGCTCCAATATTCCTCATAAATATACATATAGTCTTCCCAACAAGATTTAGAAAAAAGGAGTTTTACATATCATTGTTCCATAATCTCTGATAAAGTGAAGAAATTAAAACCAGGGTTCATGAAAATAAGAAGAATATTGTACCTGAGTGGATTCAAGGATTTCCCAAGTTCCCTCTTGTAGCTCCAGTCCTTCTTTTGAAAGCCTGTCTACTTATGTGTTTTTGTCCGTATAGACATGATAAAAAAAGAGATGAGTGAAGGATGATTGCATATTCTTTATGTCAAGAAATAGTGGTTCTAGTGTGAAATTTTCAATGTGAAGTCTCCTTTCATCCATTGAATGACTATAAGCGAGTTTCCAAAAAATTGAATTTGTGTAACTCCTCTTTCCCGAGCCATCATAAGAACTAGTTTGAGTGCCATGAGTTCATTAAAATTATTTGTTGTAGGAATAATTCTAACTTTGAGGGAGAGATATGATTAGGGGAAAAATAAATAATTCCCCCTACCCCACCTCTAGCAGGATTAATTAATTCCTAGTTACCCCTAATTAACCCATGATTACCCTAATTACCACCAATTAACCCCTAATTACTCCTAATTGGGCATTAATTACCACTAATTAACTCCCAGTTACCCCTAAATATCACGACTTACCGTTAATTAAGCCCTTAATTTAGGGCAACTGATTACCCTTAATTAGGGGTAAATGGTGGTTAATTGATGCATAATTAACCCATAATTAACACTAAATCATAATTTTTTGGGGGGTGTGGAACCACAACTTCTTACCCCTAAGTATCTTGAAGTACCACTAATTACCCCTTGTTTTTTTTTCCCCAAGGAAAAAATCATTATATTCATAGAGAAATATACATGTTACATAATGTTACATGACACACCTAGACAAAAGAGTTGTCCCAATATCCTTCAAAAAGGAATTTTAACTACCTAATATTTACAACCAAAAAGGACAATATTATGTTCCTCATACATTCTTGACCTTTTTATTTTTATTTAGATCCAACTGAGAAGCTTTAACGTCATCTATAACCTATGTTCACAAAATCATAATCAAACAAGATCAAGAAACAAAAGAAAATGATGACTAAGGGTACCGAACTTCCATGTCCAAGAGTAGAAATCCTTCATTGAATTCTTCTTCAACATAGGCCTCGTCATGAAGGAGGAGTCTTTTCTTTGAAATCTCGTCAACTAACACATTCATTTCACAAATGATATGAGCAAAGGATATTCATTCGAACATTCCTTTTAGCTCTCCACATGCTCTTTTTGTGGGCCATAGTTCTAAATTATCCACTCGAATCTTATCGTTAGTCTAATAAATAACAAGTTTAGAGTCATCCATTACTTGTAATCTTCGACAACCCATTTGATTGACTAAAGAAATAAAAACCAAAAAACAACAAATTCTACCTTGTTGGATCCTCTGCCCACTGCATAATTTTGATGGATGTCCTTGATTGGCTTTGTCAAAGAACCCCCACGGAGTAGACATATTGAAGTCCAACTTCACAATTGATTTCTTTCTCTTTTTCTTTGGACAAGCCTTGAAATCCATGAAGGACTTTAATACCAAATGAGTAACCACCTGGACATGCATGATAATGTCCTAGAATATTGATCGGTTGCGAGTCCATGAAAAATTATAAATGAGATGACAGGGAAGTGATTTTCGCTCGACAGAAGGAACATTCCTCATCCAGTCCTGTATACATCCTTCTAAAGAAGAATTATTCCAAGAAATATTTAAGATCACTCTTGAGGATATCTCTTTCCATACCTCCTTAAAAAAAGGACAAGTAACAAATAGATGATAAATTGACTCTTCATCTAATTTACATATATAACACATGTTCAGGCTGACCCATCCTCTTTTAAAATTGTTGTCCCATGTCAGAAGCTTGTTCGAGAGAGAAAGCCAAACAATGTTATAGACCTTCAATGAGCTTCACAATTTCCATATCAAGGCCCACCATCATTTTTCCTCTACTTGTCGATCCTCCTCCATACATGCTTCATAAACCAGTTTTGTGTTGAAATCTCCATTCCCCATATTCCTAGACCATACTAACTTATCTTCTTAATTTGATAAAATTAATTGCACATAGAACTAGTAGCTTTATGAAGTTCCTCCATTCTTTTTTCTGAGGACCAACCAACTGTAAATCAACATCCGTCAACCAACCTTGGCTTCAGAGAGAATTTCTATCTCGTTCATGACATCACTTAAACAAAAGATATCTTTTTCATGTAAACTATTTAAGATCTCATTATATAACACATGGTTTCCTATGACTTCGATCCACGTGTCTTCACTTATCCATACTTTCTTGCCATTATCAATCCTCCAAGCTAACCACTTAGCAACTTGTGGGGAAACATCCACAAATATTTTCCAAATAATCAAACAACAATTTGAATTCTTTTATTTAGTTTGGAACCAATCCTCCATAGTATGGCATCACATATATTTCAATTTCATTACCTTCCCCCATAGAGAATCATTATAAACTAGATGCCAGATATTTTTTGTTGTTGGGGATTTACTGAATCTGTAAATATTTTTGAGACCCCATCCCCAAGTTTTTTAGGGAGAGAAAGAGTGGACCATTTTACCAAAGTAATACATTCAACCAATTTTTTACTTGATCATAGGAACCCAAAACATTTCTTCCTTATTTTTGTAAGGATTCTCGTCGATACCTTGGAAATAAATGTCCAATATAGTGGTATGCTCTCAAGCACAAATTTGATTATCACAAGACGACCACCTCAAGATAAACACCTATTTCCCCAAACTGAAATTTTAGTTTCAATCTTCTTGTACAACCACAACCAACCCTCAAAATGGTATTTGTTTGGTTTCAGATACAAAAAACCAGGTACTTTAATCCTTTCTCAAACTCAATGCAAGTGATTGGCACAATGTCCTTTATGTGATTGGAAATATCCATCAAAATACAGTTCAAGAGCATACATGACTTCATTATGCAAGATACCAGATATATAACATATGCAGAACAGAAATGAAATGTTAGAAATGGTAGAATAACAGTAAAATATACAGCATAATCTTCACAATACACAGAAATGATATACGAAATAGCAATAGAAATAACACTTTGATTCAGAATGCAATGTTCATAGGCCTCTTCGAGGGGGCAACCTCCAATCGAGCAGTGCTCTGTTACAATAATCTCC
>CBVK0100543911.1:0-17215 GCA_900067695.1 Picea abies | reverse complement strand
TCCTCTCTGATGCAAGTCCAGGCTGGTAGTGATGGAAACTGGTATTGCTGACAGGACAAAGCTGGCTGAGAAGAAAAAAGATGGGCCCTCCGGGGCCATGCTCAAGTCGCTCCTGCTCTCGGTACTCCATGTCTAGGACCATGTGTACTCCATGTCTAGGACCATGTGGGCCTCGAGACATGATCTCCTAGTTATCCCTAGATATCGGGGATAACACCTCCCACCTGCAATAATTCCTCCAAAGTGGTGAACGGCGTTCTAGTGGGTTTATCTTTTGGTAACTATTATAGGGAATCATTGTAAATGACTGTTATCCCCGATTTCATGGGATAACTAGGAGATCATGTCTCGAGGCCCACAGGTCCTAGACATAGAGTACCGAGAGCAGGATTGACCTGAGCATGGCCCTGGAGGGCCCAGCCTTTTATTCTTTCATCAGATTCGTCTTGTCAGTAGCAGCAGTATCCATCACCATCAGCTTGGTCTTGTATCGGAGAAGGCTCTTGCTCCATGAGGTAATTGGTCCAGGTATCATGGTATGTGTCACTTTTGATCATTATAACCTTTAGATATATGCATATGATTCCTTTTATCTCTGACAACTGCTTGGATCTTACATTAGCCCACTTAACCATGTTTGGGGAGATTGACAGGGTGCCTTAGCAAGCCTATACCCATAGATTTTGGTTTGCCACCGGGGGGATTTTTGAAGAGCCATCATCTGCTCCCATCATACCACCACCTTTTCATCTTATCTCCCACTCATTTATCCCATTCTCATTGTCTGAGCATTGGATTGACCTGTTTGTAGGGTTGCACCTTATCTTGTGGGAAGAAGGGGCTAAAGGCCCAGAAGGTAAAAGCAGCTAGTAAAAGATAAAAGCCTAGAAATGAAACCTCAAGATGCTTCGCCTAGGGATCCCCGAGAAGGCAATAAAAAGCCTCTCAGTAAGAAACAAGAGGGACTCGGAAAATATAAACAAGACCTAGTCAAAAGGATAAGGGGTCTCATCACGAGCCAGCCTATTAGGTTCATGGGTACCTAACAGTATGACATTGCCACCATCTGGTTACCATGCCAGGGCAGTGACCTTTGGTTGCATGGCCAAGGGAAAGGGGGTCTCATCACGAGCCAGCCTTATCATCTCTGTGAAACTACTTGTGGGTAACATTGTCAGCTCTGGTCACCGTGCCAAGGCAGTGTCCTCTGGTTAGCCCTTGAATAAAAAGAAAAAGAAGAAGAAAAAAGGAAATAAAAGGAAATAATAAAGGCAAGAAAAGGCTTGGAAAAATTGCATCCATGACGGGTACATCTCGCCTTCTACAAAGGCACCCAGAGATAACATTATGCATCCCTGGCTCTCACTCTACCCACATGTCTGGACATCCCCTAGCCACATCACCACATTTACATGGCTTGGATGAAACCTTCCTGGAAACTTCCCTTTTCTTGTGGATACTAGCCCAATAGGATATCTTGTCTTTTTCTTCGATCTTGTATTGTAGGTTTTTGTAATATCTTTGAGCTATTGACTGATATATCAGGGTTTTTATGCATATGTTTGATAATATTAATGATGAAATGTGATTGACATTGCTATGATCCCTGTTGACCACCCATTTAGCAACGGTGGTCAACTCATGTGCCATGAAGTATACATCACATGATGAAGTATGTCGAAGACAGTTTGGTTCTACTTGGGCATTTGATGCTCCAGCACAAAATTTTGTAAGCGGGATTACCGCACCCCTGCGTGGGTTAATATTGTAATAAGTCTACATGGATCATGTTAGGTCAGTTGCCTTAGGGTTTCTTCGTTAGGAGAGTTCCTTTCGTTGAGTGTTTTTTATCCTCAGGAGGTTAATGTGGCCTAACCAACCGGGTTAATCTCCCTTGAGTTTTTCACTCCCACCCAATAAATCCTCCAAAGTGGCGAAAGGCGTTCTAATGAAGTTATTCCTAGGTAGCTAATGTTTAGGAATGTTGTAAATGACCATGTAAGACAGCACGCGAAATTTCGCGGAATTCCGTCAAGTATAGCTAGGTTTTTTTTTAAAGTTTCCGAATTAATTAATTGATTAATTAATCAATTAATGCTGGGTAATAAATGTAAAACTTAGGTCCCGGGATTTGCAATAGGGGTATTTGTACTCAAAAGAAAGCTAATGAGACCCCCTGCACCCGTGGACCAAGTTTCAACTCAGTCGGACAAGTTTTGCTAGGTTGTTTGTCCGTTTAGGAGTTTTTTGGGAAAATGGCAGTTTTAATTGCCAAACCCAGAACATGGGAAAATGTAACTTATGTAATAATGGACCAAATTAAGTGAAGTAAAAGGCAGTAATAATGAGAAGACCACCCCTAAACTATCCCTACCCTTTACCCACCTTTTAAACCCATCATTTAATTAAATTTGAGTTTTAATTATTTACCCATGGGAGGTCACGTCCCCCTTCCCACGTGAGCATGTGATAATGCATTAATTGTTGTATTAAATTGTTTTAATTGGTTAAGGGCCCCTCCTCATGAGGTACGCCCCTTTCCTCTCCCACATACATTAAAGTTTCTTTCCATTTTTAAAAACGTGGGCCTACACTCCCTCACGTGGACTCCACAGCCCACTAACCTCATGCATTCCCTTTTCCTATTTTGAAACTCTCTTGATATTTGGAGTGTGGGTCCTCCTTCCCATTACTCACGCCCCTTCCTGTCCCATTAATTCATTGATTTTCCTTTAAATAGAAATTTGGGTCTCTTTCCACACTCGTCCCTCACACTAACTTTGACGTCACCCTCACGTAGAGATTGGAAGCATCATAATTAAAGTGTAAACTCTCCTGCTTTTAAAACCGTGGGGCCTCTCCTCAACCAATCGTTCCACTCTTTGGAGTGTGCACTCCACACACTTTCACTTTCCCTCACGTCCCACTCTCCACGCCTTCACATCCCCACGTAAGATCTGGAAACTTACTTTTTTTTTTAAATGTGGGCCTCCATTCTTCCCAGCCGTACGCTCACATGCATCCACTCTTGCCACCCAATCCTCACATCCTTCCCCTTATCTCTCACGCTTTATCCTTAGTTTGTTTGAAAGTGTCTCATGCAGAGATGGAAACATCTCATTAAAAGATGGAATGAAAGCATGGATCTCCTTTTTATGGTACGTGGGCCTCCTCTTGGTTCATTTGTTTCCTCTATCACTTGCTTTCTCCTTATTCATTTCATTCTTTTTCCTTTTCCTCCAACTTAAAAGCCTTTGATTTCATTGGTTGTTTTTTTTTGTTGAGTTGTCTTCCCTTGGATCTTTGACACTTGTTGAAGATCCAAGAGGGGTCTCTTTAGCTTCTCAAGCTATTTAAGAGACCTCTCACTCCCTCATTTCACACCTTTCATTCTTGTAATGTTATGCTACTAGTTTTTCACCATCCCATTCTCTCTATCTTTCTCATTATTGCCGTACTTCTTCACTGGTTTTGGTTCTTGAAGTTCCATTGGATAATATAAGAGAAACGCTTTGGAGGATCATTGGAGCATCTATGAGTATTCTGGTTGTTGCATACACATGAGGTGATATTGTTGATTAGTGTTTTTATGTGTTGTTGGTGATAGATTTTGAGTTAAAGTATTTTGCTTGGGTAAGGTAACAAAGAGTATTCTTGTTGTCTTATGCTTATGTTGGATAGCTTAGGGTTTGTAAGTATTTCATTCTAAGTCTATTTCAAGATAACTATCTATTCCATGCTTCACATATTTCTCTAAGTTTTGCAGGTCATCTCAAAGGATTCATTGGGATAGCATCGAAGAGGAGCCTACCCTTGAGGCCTTCCTACACTTCATTGCCTTTTTCTTATCCATTTACTTGCTGCATTCATTTCCATAACTATTTCAGCTTTTAACATTCTTTGAAAGGTCAAAAATAAGTTTTCATTTTCAGATTTTTGTATGCTAAAAATTTCTGTGTAAAAACAGAAATTTTTTGACAAGTTTAGTGTGTTTTGCAGTATTTCCAGCAAGCTTTGCTTGCTGATTTTTGCAGATTAGTGACAGATCCAAGGGTATTTGCTGCCCAAAAACACACAGGAGGCTTCCCAACACACTTCTCTTTGGTTGGGTAACACTTTTCTCCTTTTCTCCTTCAAATTTCTAGGTTCTCTTGCTTCTTTTCCTCATTCTATTAGGCCTAAATCTTGATCTAACTTAGAGTAGTTTATTTCATCTTTAGCTTAGCTTTTTTACTTGTCCATATGATTGTTAGTTCAGCTTTTCTTTCATTTTCATATGCTTATGCTTTCATGGTTAATGGTTTAATGATCTAGATGCAATCTTAGATGCTATAGCTCGTCTTCTCATTATGCTATTTACAAATCTTATGTGCATGTGATATGAATATGGTCTAAGTCTTCCATTTGCTTTGCTAAGTTTTCCATTTCAAGCACGTTCATTTTTCATAAGCTTAACAAACATATGTAGATGAATGGTTAGTTTTTTAGATCTCATGCTTACGGTTTTAATGCTCCACATGGTTTAAGCGCTCACATTTATGGTTTGATATCTCTTCATTTAAGTCGATTTATCTTATGTTTATGGGCTAAGACATTCACATTTTCAGTTTTTCTATCTTGCAAAGTGCCTACGCTTCATCTCTTACTTGCAGTCACATGTGAATGGTTCATGGGTTAATGGTCTAATATCTTGCTACGTTCCTTTCATATGATGATGTGTTGATGGTATAATATTGTGCAATTTTTTCTTTACATTATGCTATGTCATTGATGGTTAATTGACACACTGCAAGCATCGTTCTATACACATTTTCAATTCGGCCATACGCTAAAAAGTAAAATTTTTAAGGTCTAAAACTTGTTTAAAAGCGACCCAACACACCTAAAGACCCACCCGAGGGTCCTAATAACTTTTAGCAACATTTTAGGGGCCTCATTCATCTGCCTCCACCATCTAAAACGGGTTTGAGGGACAGTCCAGGGGGAAGTGGCGAAGGACCATCCCGTGATTTCGTTGGGGAGATCCCTTCTCGGACTACCTCTTACTGTCAGGGCTGACCTTGGAAGCTAGGGTAAGGCCTCGTTAGCCTTACTATCTTGAGCACCGGGCAATCATTTGGCCAAGGGAGGAGGAAGCTTGAAGCACACACCTAGTTAGGGGGAAGGGGAAATTAAAATTTATAAAATCTTTAAACAATTACAACACTTAGTTGCATAGATCACTTGTGTATGTTTGGGGGGTATTAGATGTATGCATAGGCAAACATAACTTGTGGAATATCTCATTGTTTATCTATCTCTATTGCAACTATATGTTTGTGTCCTTTCTGTTTACATGAGCAATTGGTTTACTTGTTGAATATCTTGTCTATTTGCTTATTGTGGTGTGGATCAAGGAAGTTTTGAGTATCCCACTTGGGGAGGCAATACTTCCTTTGATCCTTAAGTGCTTTTGTGATTGTTGCCAGTGAAGGCAGTCCAAATGGAGTAAGTGCCATTTGGGGCATGCTTGGCTTATGTGTGTAAATTGTTCATATCTTGTACATCTTGTTACATTGGTGTATCTTTGTATCTAATTGGCGTATCTTGTATCTAGCTTATGTATCTTTGTATCTGATTCGTGGATCTTGTAAACTTTGTAACACTTAGAAATTCTTTTGTATAGTTATAACTTGTGGTTTGGGGTAGTTTAAACTTGTAACACTCATAAAACTTTTGTAATTGAACCACCCTCAAACCTTAGTCGACCCCATTGCCCAACATAGGCACTAGTCTTAGTTGACTTAGGAAAAGAGTTGACTCTCATAATAGATTAGACTTGCACTTTGCATTGCTGCTTGATCATCTTAGGCTAGTTTCCCCCCTTTGGCCTATAACGAATTAAAACTAACTCCTAGAACCTTTAACTCTAAAATTAACTCAGTAACTAGGGACTACCCCCCTTGGCTTCCCTAGGAGTAAGCCTAGAAGGAAGAAGTTCCAGTCAAGGTGACAGTGTGGACTTGGAACTTAAACATTGTGTCTCTGAGGGCACACTAAGTGAGCAGGACTTAGCTCACGTTTGCAAGTGTGTATAAGGACGGCAACATCTTTGGCGCCGTTGCCGAGGATAAGTCATTTATCCTTGGTCAAAACGACTTAACTTTTTTTTAAGAACTAATAATTCTTTGAACTTGCATTGGTTGTTTTTGTTTGTTTCCTTTCCAAGTGGCGACTCCATTGAACAAATCTGTGAAGTATACTGCAAGGAGCAATCCTTGTTGGCTGCTTGAAATTCTTGGGGAAGAAGCACTCACTTATATCCAATTCTTGTTCCAAATTAATAATCTAACAATTGTGTTCTTTCTTGTTTTTACTTTGTCTGATGCTCCTGTTTGTTTCATAAACTTGGTCATCTGGCGACTCCACTTTAAAAATAATTTGACAAAGTATTCTCCAAGAAGGAACTCACGGCTTGTTTTCTTCATCCTTGAACTTGAAAAGGTTTTTGGATGAAGTTAGCATGTTTCCCTTCTTGTCGGATCCCTAATAATTTTGGGTCCCGGTCCTTCTCTTTAGGCCTTGTTTAAATGTCTAGTTAGAGATGGATGGTTTTTTTGATCCTATTGATTTTTCAGGAATTGTTGGTTACCCTCATGATATATCTGAAGATGTTATTGATAACATTCCTGACTTTTATGATCATAATCATGCTGGTGCTCACATCTGGGCTTTCACTAAGTGTATCGAGAAATGGTGTGATCCACCTATTTATGAGGATGTTCTAATGCAATTATTTGTCTTTACTCTTTGTGGTGACCGAGCAAATGATTGGTTTCATCACTCGCCCAATAACACATTCAAGACCATATGGGATTTGTTGCATGCCTTCTGCTGCTTTTACCAGCTGCTTTTACCCCCTGGGCCTTTAGCCCCTTCTTCCCACAGGACAAAGTGTAACCCTCAAAAGGTCATCCTAATGGCCGGACTAGGGGAATGGGATGGATGAATGGGAGATAAGATGTAAAATGATAGAATGGTGGGAGCGGACGATGGCTCTGCAAATCCCCCCTGGTGGCTAACCAAAACCCATGAATACAAGCTTGTTAGGTCACCCCGTTAATCCCCCCAACCATGGTCAAGTGGATTAGTGTAAGATCCAAGCAGTCATCAGAAATGTAAGGATCCTGATGCATATATAAGAAGGTTATAACGATCAAACATGACACATACCATGATACCTTGGACCAATTACCTCATGGAGCAAGAGCCTTCTCTGATGCAAGTCCAAGCCGATGGTGATGGAAGCTGTTGTTGCTGACACGACAAGTCTAGCGAAGAAGAAGAAAGATGGGCCCTCCAGGGCCATGCTCAAGTCAATCCTGCTCTCGGTACTTCATGTCTAGGACCTGTGGGCCTCGAGACATGATCACCTAGTTTTCCCTAGAAAACGGGGATAACACAATCGATTTGTTTAAAGGCATCAGTCATCTTATCTCTAAATTTTCAGTATTTTGGCAATCCTTTGTTGAGCAAGCTACAAGCACTCAATCACACTTCAAAATATTTAGCTCATAGGTCTAAAAATTTATTAATTAGACTTAATAAGACACCATAACTCACCATCTTCGCCATTTAAAAACTGGGGTTTTGAGGAAAGTCACGGAAAGTTTTCCGAAGTACTCGGCCTTAGGGTTGACCTATGAAGCTAGGGTAGGCCTCGTTGCCTGACTTCTTGAGCATCCAACAACCACTTGGTAATAGGAGGAGGAGAGTTTTGGGTTAACACCTAGATAGGGCTAAAATTAATCTCACACTTAATCACTTAATTTAATTTTCAAACTACAACATCAACAATACAGTTACACACTTGCAAGCTCACTGATATCATTGTCTTTCAATTTACTTTCATATGCAAGTTAATTTATCTATTGTAGAATAAATATTTAAGTGGTTATATTTTTGTCATCTAGAACATACTTTGCATTTTCAAGCTTTCATCTATTTTGTTCTTGTATTTATGGTGTGATCCTTCAAGAAGTGCGCATCCACCTGGAGGCATTCTCTTGACTGGGTCTTGAGTGATTTGCGTCTCTTGACCATTGAAAAGCAATCCAACGGAACTCTATCTATTGTGAGCATGCTTGGCCTCATGTGTTGATGATTGTTTTATCTTGAGTATCTTTAATTCCTGCACGTGTGAGTAAAATTGTTAGTATATTGTATATGTCGTATCTAGTCTTAATATGTATATCTAATATATTCTTTGTGTCTAGTTATATCTATCTTGTTTTAATCTAGTAATACTTTGTAACTTGTAATTATCTTGTAACGAACACCCCCTTAACTTAGTTGACCCCATTGCCCAATCTTAGGCACTAGTCTTAGTTGCCCTATGAAAAGGTCTGACTTTCATACTTAGATAGTTGTATCTTGCATTTGTTGATTGACATCATAGGCTAGATTCCCCTTAACCTTTTAACTAATTAAAACCAACTCCTAGAACACTTAATCATAAATCTCATCTAGTAACTAGGGTCTACCCCCCTTGGCTTCCCTGGGAGTTAGTCTAGACGGGAGAGGTTCAAGTCAAAGTGACAGCGTGGATTTTGAACCTAGGCATTGTGCCTCCGAGGACACACTAAGTGAGCAGGACTTAGCTCACGTTTGCAAGTGTGTATAAGGATGGCAACAACACCCATACTTGGCCAAAAGGTAGGCATTGCGCCTCCACTTGATCCATTGTGGTGGGGTTTGCACTTTATTTCAAAGTTATTTTTTATTTTTTTTACTACCCACTTTGGCCCAAAAGGTAGGCATTGTGCCTCTACATGTGCCATAGTTGAGGTAATTTTGCTTTCAAGTTATTTCATTCTTTCAAGCAAATTTAATTTTTAATTCTTTAATTAATACCCACATTGGTCAAAAGGTAGGCATAGTGCCTCCACATGACCGTAGTTGTGGGATTGTAATTTATTTTAATTTGTAAAGCAAGCAATAAACTAATTTCATTATTTGTTAAAGCAAGCTAATAAAACTTTTCAATTCATTTATTTTGCCCCATCTTGCAAGAGACTGGCACCTAGCCATTCCTTGCAATAACGAAAGGCTTGTTTTAATTTAAAATCATTGCTCAAGTAATATTTGTGTTCCCAACGTTTGCCCCGTATTCTCTCCCCTTGCCCCTTAGTTGGATCCTGGGTGACAAGAAAGGGCAAAGGTTGGAGGTAGTAATTAGTCATCCATAACCACTTATTGTTTTTGCACCATAAAATCTAAGACTTGGAAAGAAGCTCGGGGTGCTAGGTTAGGGATCATCTCACGGCACTAGGTGTCCTCCGGGTGGAGTACCTTGTTCTTTGGGTTTGACCTGTGGAGCTAGGGTAGGCCTTGTTGCCATACTTCTTGAGCACCCAACACTCCCTTTTGGTCAGAATAATAACGGTTTTGGGGTAGTCGCATAGTCTAGGACTCAATCTATCAAACTTGATCCCCTAATCAAAGTGACACCTAAAATCTATTAAAAATAAGCTACACACTACATTCACAACACTTGCAATACATTTTTCAAGGCAATCTCACACCATATCATTTCAAGTTCATTTTCAAGCAATCTCATAGTTGTGGTATTTATATCTCAAGCAAGTATTCATTTCAAGTTTTACAATCACACTTAAAGGCAATTTACTTTTTCATATATTCGGGCATTGCAAGCAATTTCACATTTCAAACAACATCTCCATTTTGGTATCTCATGTGATTGGTCTAAAATCTATTTTCCTTGTATATTTGTAAAATTGTTATAAGTGGTTATTTCTCTTTCACAAAGTTTCATGTATGATATATTACAATCATTCCATTTTGTGAGTTGAATATCTCTTGTCCTAGCTATTCTTTTATTCATCTTATATATATTGTGCCATAATCTAATTCATCTTGTTCATTGTAAGCTATCTTGTCAATTTGTATATTTCATTTTGTATATCTCAATTGTAACATAATTCTTGTTGTATCCTATCTTGTTATTTTTTTCTTGTATAATTGTATTTAATCCTTTAATTGTATAATCTAATTGACCCCTTGCCCAACCTTAGGCACTAGTCATAGTTGACTTAGGGAAAGCTTTAAATCTCATTTAAAGATTTGCATTTGCATTGTTGCTTGGCATATAGGCTAGCTTCTCCTCACCTTTAATAAACTAAAATTAACTCCTAGAATTCATCTAATAATTCATCTAGTAACTAGGGTCTACCCCCCCTGGCTTCCCTAGGAGTAAGCCTAGATGGAAGAGGTTCAAGTCAAAATGACAGCATGGGCTTTGAACCTAGGCATTGTGCCTCCAAGGACACACTAAGTGAGTAGGACTTAGCTCACGTTTGCAAGTGTGTATAAGAACGACAACACATAGGAAAAGTCACTTAAGCCAAAGTCAACAGAGAAATAGAAGAAAAAGGTGTTAAGGGGGGACTTAATTAATTAATCACATTCGAATAGGAGGAAAGGTACCTAGCTTAAGTGATGTCAACGACAAATTAGATTGGGGGAGGTATAAGAAGAGGAATTCGACCTTATTCCTCATTATGTTATGATTTTGAGTTGAGAATAGGTTCCAGAGGAGGAAGTCGACCTCTTAGATGTTTTGTGGATTTCCGAAGGAAACCACCACCCAGATCAGTTTCGGTGTTGGAAGACACACCCTAGCTTATCGAAGATACCATCCAGGTATTTCACCATGCCAGATTTGTATTCAGTATACCCAGTTCAGAGATTGTGCATTGCAACCAGTGAGGGCACAAGGGTCAGAGATCGTTTTGTGTAGCTGGACGAGACCAGGCCAAATCTTGCCATCTCTTTCCGAGCTAGTTGAGAGGGAGACAGGGCGCTTCTTTTGAGCTATCACTCATCAGTTTTTGATGGAGGAATCTCCTAGTGTGCAACAGGCAGCCAGGAAGTGCGCAGCACTTGGGGAAGTACAATGAGGGTTCCAAAGAACTCACCGGGACAGATCTGGAGAAACTCTCCTGACCCAGTACAGAGCATACTAGGGTGCTCAATTTGAGCCATACATCGCCAAATTCCGATGGTGGAATCACTGGGGCACACCAGTTGTCCAGGAGAGGGGCGCAAACCCCCAGGGGCACACCAATTGTCCAAGAGAGCGGCACAAACCCCCAGGGGCACACCAGTTGTCCAGGAGAGGGGCACAAACCCCCAGGGGGTCCCATCTGAGGTCCAGTTTGATCAGTAGAGGGTCGATCTTCAGTCTGACAGTCACCAAGAGGAGTTGTGAGTTCAGGACGCATCATTTTGGACAGTTTCCAGGAAGATCAGACGAGTATTGCCAGCAGGGCGAACTTTCCAGACATTTGCAACAGTTGTTGTAAGTATCCAAGATTGCATCTAGCAAATCTGTGCATGCATGTTGCCGATTCTTCCCGATCTTCTGTAGACAGGTATTTCTTATTCTTTTGCATTGTATTCCAACGACGATCAACTCTTATGAGATCTAGTTGATGAGTAGTTCCTATATTTCCTACATGCACATTGTATTTCTTGTTATTTTCCATAATACATGCTATTGAGTTGTGTTGGTTCCTTTATTTCGCATGCATCATATATTCTGCTCAAACACTTATTTATATGACACACACATGCAAAATCACCAAGCATGTTAAACAAGTAACTAAAACGCATCCAGAAACCCCCAAAGTATCAAATCTGAGAGCCGAGACATTAGTTTCAATAGAGTCTATCCAGATCCATTGGATCAAGGATATTTCAACACCATCATTCCACTTGGATACTTTGGGCTTGTCGTGAAACCCAAACATCGTACTTGGGTTTATATTCACAATTGAGTTATTATGTATGACTATGCTAAATTGTATCACCTCTCATTGCATATGGGTCTATCTAAACATTTACAAAAGTTGATGTCTTGAGTGTACGGTGATTATGGCCCCATTCTTGGCTAATAAATGAATGATATTATGGCTGGTTTCATTTGAAGGAAATTGAATATTGAGCGGTATAACTATTCTACATGTTTATGAAGTTGTGGTATATATTGAGTTTATTTTTCATGCTTTTAAAGGCATATGGTTTCCTACTTCAGTTCATTGAGAATTACAAGTGGAGAATCTATCAAAATTTTGTTAGGTTACTATATGTATTTGCACAAGTAGCCTCTACCATTAGATTGTATCATATCACCTTGAAATTAATCAATCATACCCAACATCAAACTCAATTACTGCTTGTGCCATGACCATAGTTACCAGAAGTGCCCCCCCTGCTTCGAAGCTCTGAAGCTCACTCTAAGCGGGAGCGCCCAAGAAGCCACCTTTGGAGCGCGTGCTTCAAAAATCTGGGAGCGCGCTCCAGGTAGTTTTGGGATGCTCCCTACCCTTTTGGGAGCACCACGCTCCCTGGGACACTTCCAGAGCCTGGGAGCGTGCTCCAGGCACTCCTTGGGTTCTCCCTGGATGCTCCTTAGTGGTAATGTTAAATTCTTAAAGTAAAAGTTGACATTTCCTTTATCTTTCATTTTTATCCTTTTACTTAAATTTTCAACATTACCATTAATTGTTTTAGGATGTTTGAGAGTGGTGCCAACCTCATTGGACTTCACATGGAGAAAGTAGAATTTCATATTCCATTCAAAATTCAGTAGACTTAACAGTTTTCAGGATTTCAGGATGGATGGGACTGCAACATTTTCATTGGATTTTATCACGTATCGGTATGAGGGTATGTGATTAGCATTTAATAAAGAGCACGAAGCCCTTTGTATACCCCAATGTTGGTGGTATTGATTGTTAAACTCCTTTTTCATGGACTTAGCAAAAATGCACCCTTCACTCAAACCAAAATCATTGATTAGACATGTTAAGCTTTTTCTTCCATGTTTTAAGGCTAGGATTAGGTAGTGTTGCCGTCCTAATGCACACTTGCTAACGTGAGCTAAGTCCAACTCACTTAGTGTGCGCTCGGAGACACAATGTCTAAGTTCCAAGTCCACACCGTCACCTTGAATGGAACTTCTTCCTTCTAGGCTTACTCCTAGGGAAGCCAAGGGGGGTAGTCCTTAGTTACTAAGTTAATTTTAAGGTTAAGGTTCTAGGAGTTAGTTTCAATTCGTTATAGGCCAAAGGGTGAAAACTAGCCTAAGATGATCAAGCAGCAAATGCAAAGTGCAAGTCTAATCTATTATGAAAGTCAGCCCTTTCCCTAAGTCAACTAAGACTAGTGCCTATGGTTGGGCAATGGGGTCGACTAAGGTTTGAGGGTGGTTCAATTACAAAAGTTTTACAAGTGAAACAGAATTAAACTACCCCAAACCACAGATTATAACTATACAAAAGAATTTCTAAGTGTTACAATGTTTACAAGATCTACAAATGAGATACAAAAATACACAAGCTAGATACAAGATATACCAATGAGATACAAAGATATACAAGATATAACAAGATGTAAGTGATTTACACACATAAGCCAAGCATGCCCCAATAGCACTTACACTATTGGACTGCCTTCACTGGCAACAATCACAAAAGCACTCAAGGATCAAAGGAAATATTGCCTCCCCAAGTGGGATACTCAAAACTTCCTTGATCCACACCACAATAAGCAAATAGATAAGATATTCAACAAGTAACTTAATTGCTCATGTAAACATAACAGATATAAACAATGTAGTTGCAATAGAGAAGATAAAGCAAAGAAGATATTCCACAAATTATGTTTGCCTATGCATACATCTAATACCCCCCAAACATATACAAGTGATCTATGCAACTAAGTGTTGTAGGAGTTGTTTAAAGATTTTATAAATTTTAATTTCCCTTCCCCCTAACTAGGTGTGTGCTTCAAGCTTCCTCCTCCCTTGGCCAAATGACTGCCCGGTGCTCAAGATAGTAAGGCTAACGAGGCCTTACCCTAGCTTCCAAGGTTAGCCCTGACAGCAAGAGTACTTCCCGGAAAGGATCTCCCCAACGAAACCACGGGACGGTCCCCCGCCACTACCTTCCGTTGTTTTCCTCAAGCCCGTTTTAGATGGTGGAGATGGATGAATGAGGCCCCTAAAATGTTGCTAAAAGTTATTATGACCCTCGGGTGGGTCTTTAGGTGTGTTGGGTCACTTTTAGACAAGTTTTAGACCTTCAAAATTTTAGTTTTTAGCGTATGGCCGAAATGAAATTGAGTGAAATCGATGCTTGCAGTGTGTCAATTAACCATCAATAACATATCAATAGGTAAAGTAAATGTAGCACAATGTTATACCATCAACTCATAAACCATTCCATGTGAAATATTGCAAGTAAAAGATGAAGCGTGTGTATACTTGAAAGATGTAAACCGTGAGCATATATGTCTTAGGTCATGAAGTAAAATGAATTGAACGAATAGATGCTTAACATATGAAACATAAATCCCATAACCATGAGATCACATAAGAAAGATGTGGCTGATTCAAACCATAAACAGAAGATAGATGATATAAGACGTGCTTGAAATGAAGCTAAGACGTGAGTGCTTGAACCATGAACTAAGACGTGAGCATCAAAGAAGTAATTGTTCAACCATGAACTAAGACGTGAGCATCAAAGATGTTTAACATGTGCAACATTTAAATCGTGAGATCACATGAAAAGCGTGCTTGAAGTAAACTAAGACGTGGATGCTAAAAAATTGAACCAAGACGTGAGCTCAAGAAGTGAATGCTTACACTATGAACCAAGACGTGAGCATCATAAGGTATCCATCATCTATGTATCATTTACCAATAACCATACGATTGCAAAAGGAAAATGTAGGACGTATTAGCTAAAGCAAGAATCCCAACAAAATTAGAAATCCACCATCATCCACATACGTTAAGTTTATGAAAGTAAAGATGCTTGAAATGGAAATGAATGGAAGATTTAGATCATAATCACATCATATGCATGGAATATGTAAATAGCAAAATAACTTGAGAAAAGATAAGATTTATCACTTAAGATTGCATCTAAGCTATTGAACCATTCACCATGAAATGTGAAAGCATATGAAATGAAATACTTAAAGCAAAGATAACTTGCAAATGATAATCACTAAAAGATATTCTAAACTAGACAACATAGTAAATCATCACAGGTTAATTTCCCTTTAGCCAAGGCGATTTTGGGGATGACTCCCCCAAGGTGCCGGCAATATAAACAATAGAAATAAGTTAGAGATTGATTTCCCTTAAGCCAAGGCAATTTTGGGGATGACTCCCCCAAGGTGCCGGCAAGTATGAAAAAGAAAACTGAATCAAAAATACGTTTCCTTTAAGCCAAGGCGATTTTGGGGATGACTCCCCCAAGGTGCCGGCAAGTTATATTAATACTACTGAGATATGACTGCACAGAAAAGCAGGGCATTCAGTCTTATGTCCTCTAGGAGAGACTAGACGGGCTCCTGGCCGACTGCTCAGGCAGAAACTATCTCAGTGGTATTAATATTTTAAAAAAAACATAAAAATGAAAGAATGATTTGGAAATGAAACAACAAATCAAGCCAAGACGATTTTGGGGGGTTGGCTAGGCCAAGCACACTCCCAAGGTGTCGGCAATATATAATCTTACAAATATACAAGGAAAAATCAATGAAACAGCTTGAAATACACAAATATACACAAAGATAAGTTGGAAAATCGTTACCCAAATGAAGATATGCTCTGATGAAGGCTTGAGGACGAATTTGGGCAGAGTTTCCCCTTGTTGCTGGTAAGTTTCTGCAAAAACCAGCAAGCTAAAACTTGCTGGAAATGCTGAAAAACACAACAAAATGTTAGAGAAAATTTTTTGCTTTTACACAGAAAATTCCCACATAAAAATCTGCAAGAAAAGATATATTATTGACCTATCTAAGAATGTTAAAATGCTGAAATAAAGTTGAAGTGTATGCAGAAATAAAATGGACAATAAGAAATGCTAGGAGTTTGAGAAAGGGTTAAGGGTAGACTCCTCTTCGAATGCTATCCCAATAATCCTTTTGGGGTGACCTGCAAAACTTAGAAAAACATGTGAAGAATGGAATAGATAGTTATCTTGAGCAAGCTTAGAACGAAATACTTACGAATCCTAAGCTACCCAACATAGACATAAGATAACTAGAATACTCTTAGCTATCTTACCCTAGTAGAATACTCTTACCAAAGATCTACTACCAACAACACATAAAAAACCAAAATCACAATATCACCTCATATGTAGAAGAAATCAAGAATACTCAAAGATCTCCTCATAATCCTCCAAAGCTTTTCTCTATTATTCCAAAAGTGAGAGTATTGGAGAAGTGCTTCTTCCAAAACTCCCAAGAGCAATGAGTTGGGTGGCTTGATGGCAAGAGCAAGAGAGTGGAGTGAAATTTCAGCAGCATAACAGTAGCTCAAAGAATGGTGATCAAAATGAGTGAGGAGGGGTCTTACTTATACCTCTAGAGGCAAAGTGAGGGCACCTAGATTGAATCCAAGTGTCAAGAAGCAGCAATCTCAAGGAGAGGGGTGCCCTCCTTAGGGTTTCAGCCATGGATCGATGAGGTGGAGGGCGTGGGCCAATAGAAGAGTGAAATGATAGGTCAAGGGGGGCGCACCTCTCATGAGAGGGCCCCACAACACAAGTGGAAACTCAAACGTGTGAGTTGGCAAGAGGAGGGGCGTGAGGTAGAAGAGGGAGGGCGCAAGCTAGGAGAGAGGGGCGCCACATGGGAGAGTGAGGTGGAGCGTGGGCCATGGGAATAGCTAGGTGGAGGTCTAGGAAGGGCGCACCTCACATATGAGGGGCCCACACAAAGATTTAAGTCAAAACATTAATGTTTGGGTGAAGGGGGGTCGTTTTTCCCTTTAGGGCATGGGTAAAAAGGGTGATAAAGTGAGTTAAGGGTGTAGATAAGGTTGTTAAGTGGTTAGGATGGGTTTGGGTAGGTTAGGAGGGTCTAACTTGCTCATTGCCACCTTACCACTAACTCAATAACTCAAAATTACAATGATTTTGACATTTGACTAATGTCATCTTAGCAATTAAAATTGTTGTTTTGACTAACTCTGACTCTAAGTGGACAAAGACCTAGTAAAATTTGTCCGACTGAGCTGAAACTTGGTCTATGGGTGTAGGGGGTGCCGTTCCATTTCTTTTGAGCACAAATACCCCTATCAAAATCCCCAAGACCGAGTTTTTACAATGTTTGCTCAAAAAATAATTAATTA